>WUQG02458031.1:0-12527 GCA_011317285.2 Androctonus mauritanicus
ACATCCTATGAATTAAAAAAATATATTACTTTTTATATGATTATTGTGCATATCTAAAATTTTGTGCGCTCTATTTCTTACGGGGGAAGGAGGGCCTGGTAAGAAGAAAATGTCTAGGTCTCCAAAGTGGGTTAATCCGGCCTTGCTCCTTATAAATTTAATTAAAACTGAAAATATAATAATTTATTTAATCACTTTTTTTAATTCTCTTTAAGTATATTGCTATTGTTTGTTTATTTTTCGTTAAAATTGTCAAATCAATAATTTTCTTTTCATGTGTATACTTCTAAATGATAAGTTTCCAATATTAACTCTGATACTGCGCAAAAAATTCTGTGGTGTTTCGGATCGACATACTTGTCAGAAACCGCTTTTTCAAATATGAATATCATAAAAATCAAGAAACCAAATTACAAACGATCTTTTGGATAAATGTTTGCCATTGGCCACTTTATATCAACTATGAAAATATTGCCAGTTCCAAACAATGCCAAATTTCACATTTACTTTTTTTTTAATCAACCAGCATTTCCTGTAACTTATGAATTTGTAATCAATCTGTTGTTTTTTCTAACTTTGGTTTTCCAAAATAAAGAAATAAATATTTTAGTTCAATATATCTGGTGAATTAAAATAATTAAAAATGATTAAAATTATTTGTGTATTTAAAAATTTATTTATTTCTTTAGAGTATTTAGGACTGGGAGAGTGGGTCCTCCAAAGTGAGTGAGCACATTTAACTGCATAGTTCTATGTAATCAAATATCAAGTTGGAGCAAGATGCTTGGATTGGGGGAAGTGATCTATATGAGAGAGTAGATTGCCAAATAATTTAGTATAGAAAAGTAACTTTCATAACAAAAAAGGTTGAACACCACTGTTCTATTCCAATTTGAAGAGTGAATAAAGGCATTAACCAAAAAGTAAGATAAAAAAAGAGGATATCTTGATTAAAAAAAGTTAAATTGCTGTGGGATGTTTGAGAATTCTTCAACAAAACAATTTTAATAGAAACCCTGATTCAAAAGAGAAAAATTATCAAGGAAGTTGAAAACTGATCTCATATAAAAATTTTCTATTTCATTATTATTTTTAATATAATTTCTACTGAAAAGTATTTTCTTTGTTGATTTACCAGATTCTTGTAGTTCACTTCCAGATTTCACTTCACACACAAACATATCATCATCTCATACCATAAATCCAAAACTTAACCATCACACTTGTGCATCAGCACGACAAGCATTTCTTTCAACACTAACACAACACACCATTTCCTAGAAATCATTCCCTCAATCCTCATCCCAAAAATTGAAAACGTTAATTTAAAATATAGTTTTAAATTAATGGATAGATTGATAGTTTGAAATTTAAATACAAAAGAAATAAACATAATTAATGTAATAAATAGATTAAATAGCGCATTTTTTATAGATATTTTTAAAACAATATAATTATTATATTATGTTTTTTATTATGATTTAGAATTATCACCATAGTTTCATTTCTTGAAATAAATGGAGCTATAGAGAGAAAAAGATGAATAAAGTCAAGCTGCATCATTCTGCACAGTGGCTATCATATTTTGTTCAGTGATATCACATGAAACACTATTAGAAGCTATTAGAAAATAATAATTATGTGGAATTAATACTGAATTTTGGAAATGTACCAATAGAATCATTTAGATTCAACTGCAAATATCCATTTTCTTCCATTTATGAAGGACAAATTTATATTAAATTATTCTATTTCCAAAATAGTCATCCTACATTCACATTCATTCATTGCCGTTTATTTATCAGTTGTGCTGAAATAAACTGTTTAGTTTTCCTTATATTTATTTTTAATGTTACTGTCTGTTATAACAAAATTATAATTGTATCCAACTGATGTTTTAACATATTCTAGTATTTCATCGTTGCATTACAAGACTATTTTAAATATTAAAATTTTTGCATTCATTGTGATTGCTTATTATTAGTTTATCTATGATGTGCAGAAGTGAACCATATCTCTGCAAGAAATATTAGTAAATATTTTTGGCAGCTTGGCTGCTTCATCTTTTTAGTCAACAATGGTGCTACTTTCAACTTGTTGATTATTAAATTGGTGAATTAAGGCTCTGCCATAGGCCACTCGGATTATGGAAGGTAAACTTTAACAATGGCCTGAGCTCAAATCAAATATTTTCTAAGGGATGTAACCCAGATTTGATCACAGTCCTTTAGATACAAAAGCTAATGTTTCTAGATGACTAATCTGCTGAAATAAACAAAACAAATTACAAATAAAAATCAACTAAATTAAAATATCTGTTAAATTTAAGGTCACCATATTTAATCAACAATTTTGAATTTGAAAAAAATCTATCATCAGATTTGCAAATCTGTAATTCCAAAAATCTTCAAATGCTTATTTTTGTCAAAATAGGATTAGCATTAAAAAACTGTCAAATTTCAGAGGTGCTATTTTTATTGTCGTATATAAAGGGATATTTTTCTCCACAATAAAAAACACTCAAATCATCAAGATATTATGATTTTTAAGTTTCTGTAAGCTAAATATAGGAAATTTAGCTTTCTATTCCCCTTTTGTACCTCTTCAGAGTGGAATTCCTTAGTTCAGCAGTCCGTCTATAACATTTTCAAATTTCTTCACATCTTTCTGCTTCTGCACTACTATAAAACAGTAAATTCAAAACTAGCACAAGACTGCAGAAATTACTTTATTTGACAAATGTTTTCAACCCTCCTTCGGAGTCATCATCAAGTCTAATATATCTGATGATGACCCCGAAAGAGGGTTGAAAATGTTTGTCAAATAAAGTAATTTCTGCAGTCTTGTGCTAGTTTTGAATTTATCATTTCAAAGTTCAGTTTTTCTAGATTGTAAGGAAGTAGAGAAATTTGAACAGAAAGACATTTACATGCATGGTCCATAAACATTTTATACACTTTCAAACTTGCACGAAAAAATAAAAGAAAAAACTTTAAATGGTTAATTTCCATTCAAATCATAAATAACCACAACGAGTTTATTAGAATTTACAAGTAAGATAGTTCCCATACTGCAAAGATAAAATACCAGAATGCATTAAAACAATTTAGAAATGGTCCTAATTTTGTTTTATTATTGAATATAATATTAAAAATAAATAAACTTTAATAGTTAATTTCTATGCAACCAATAAATAACTGCAATGAATGTAAAGATTTAGCATGTAACAGTCTATGTTTATAACAGTTAACTAATAAAATTATTTCTGAAAATCAAATATCTTTTAATACTTGAGAGAAGACAATAATTACAATATTAAAAACATTTTATTTGAAATTATTAACATTTACAGTGAATTTTTATACAAATCTGTTCTTTTGTTTTTATAAAAATGGAAGATCATGAAAATAAACTTGGACGGGGGAAAACATACCTAAAATAACAGATTTACTTTTTTTTAAAAGTGCTGAAACGTATTTTAAAAGAAGCTTATTTGAAACTAAAATATTTTTCTTCGAACGGTTAACAACAAAGCAGTATAAATCTTAGGAATGAAAAAAAAAGTCATCTTTCTTTATGAATATTTTTTTTTCTAAACTCTGCTATTTATACAATCAAGAATTTTCATTAAAAAAATCAATGAAGTTAGATCAGTAATTCAAAACAATCTTTCAGCAGCATGAAAATTATATGATTTTCAAAAAATTTGTGCAGAATTAACTTTAATTTTGTTGCTTCAGTTTTATAGACACATTCTAAATGTCAATAACAGCTGTCATAGTAAGCAAATACATACTACAAGCAACTCTTAACTGTGGATGTTCTTACTTGGTGGGTGGTTAATTATTTTCTTATAAAACTTATTATACTTTCAAAAAGATAATTAAACTTAAATTGATTGATTTAATGCAGAATTTGACTGAATTTTTAAATTATTTTTATATACAATAAATTTCCAATAATTTAACTAATCTCTCTTTTTCTGTTTAATTCTACTATTTTATTCTAAAATTTTTATATAAATATTTTGAGAAAAATATCAGCACTTTTTCTGTTTAATTTTAGAGACTTTCATGTAAATTTTCAGAAGAGTGATGAACTGTTAAAAAATTAATCAAAATTATGTACACTAATTTGAAGATATAGATAATTGAATAATCAATGTCACCAAGCAGATTTTTTCCTGCTAAATTATAAATTAGGCAAAAATACAATGCAATGATATTTTCAAAAATATACAAGACAATAGTGATTAAATTGAAAATACATTAATTTTTATTTTTATAGTTTTTAAACTAAAGAAAACGAAAAAAAAAAAAAACTTCCCCGTTGCAATGAATTCATTCCCAATTAATGTTCAATAAGAGATCAATCACTATGCCTGGAATATTCATTTTCAGTCCGATTGTTATCATTTTCTGTTGATGTTTGATCGGGAATGTTATGAGATGACTGAGTAAACCTTTGTAACCGTCTCCGTCTGAGTTCAGCTTGAGGGTCATCAGAAGGCTCTGGGATTTCTGAAGTACTAGCAACATTATCTGAAAAGAGATTCTTTCAATTAGATATTATAAATAAAAATTCAAACATGTAGGTTTGAAATTATTAATATAGATGCTCCTCGATTTTCAAACATTTTTACTTAAGAATGTGTCATTTCATTTTCAAATTTAAGAAAATTTCATAAGAATTTTCACCGAATTCTAAAAATTATGACAACAGAATGCTCTAACAACAAATATTATGTAAAATTACACAGATTATTTAACATACTACAGCAGTATTTCAAAATGATGGAGATTACATAAACTCATGCATCAAAATCAAAATGGTTTGTTCAAATCTGTGATATAAGAAAGTTGTAATTGATCCAACTATAAAATATATGTTACAAAATACAGTATATAAAGTAATTTTAATATTTTTGAGGTCACATAACAATAACATCTAAGATATGAACAAAATTTATGTATGAATTAAGTTTGTAACTCGAGGAGTGTCCGTATACTTTTTATATTATTACCTTTATTAGATGATGACTCTGCTTTTTCAGAATGTGAAGTTTTAGCAGTAGTTGGTTCTTTGCTTCTAGAGAATAATAATATTTTAATTATAAATAAAACAATTACAAATAATTTCATATGCATTATTTATAATATTTGAAATTTATTTCTATAAATTAATTATGTATCTGCACGTATTAATACATTTAGTAATAACTGATCGAAAATAATATTTTTCAAATAAGATCATATTCACCTCACTCATTCAAATCCATTATAAATATATGAATGACTAAGGCCTGGTTCTCACATGCAGCAACAGACAATGGAAAAATATTGATGGAACTTTTAATGTTCCATCACTATTCTATTGCTACTATTGTTGTTGGTTCTCACATGAAAAAATTCAGCTTGTAGACTGACATGTTTACCATCCTTTGTTAGTATATAGTGATATTAATTGTAAACAAAAGAAAATGGTGCTAAAGAGGAACATTGCTGTATTATATTTCTTTAGTTTACTTGTTTAATGATTGAAAAGTTTAAAATTGTAGAAAATATCAATTTTAAATAAGAAAACTTTTTCAAAATCATCAAAGATTTTGATTTAGTGATAGTTTAGTGCTCTATTTTTAGTTTAGAATTGACACTAGTACAATATGTATCAATATGCAATAGTGTGTCATGATTTCGCAAATATTTTTATTTTTATGCTTTTCTGATTTTTTATTTTCAGTCATCATTATGTTTAAATTGAAAGCATTGCTAATGGTAATATAGTCATCATTCACAAACTTGCTTCACATTGGTTGAATTTTTGCCATTCCACAAAGCAAAATAGTAAATATAAAATATATACTTTCTTTTTACCTTTAATCCAGAAAGCACACAGCTCTATAAGCAAAGGATTTTACTATGGCAAAACGTTTTCGGACTACATAAAGTCCCTCATCAGTGCCAAAAAATTATTTATCTGTTAGAATATATTTTTGTAATGTTCTTTTTCCAATTTATATGTATGTTCGAAATTATTTTTTGGTACTGATGAGGGACTTTATGTAGTCTGTAAACGTTTTGTCATAGTAAAATCCTTTGCTTATAGAGCTGTGTCTTTTTACCTTCAAAATAGTAAAACTTCAAATTCCCAAAATTCTATACTCTGTCATTTCTGATAGCAAGAATGATATAATTTTGCCATTCTGTCAACAGTTCTGTTGCCACATGTAAGAACCAGGCCTTATATAATATGCTTCAATGTAACAATATATTGCTTAAATTGATTATAATTTATTAAATTACAGAAACTTCCTAACTTATTACTATGATTATGCTTATATATGCAATATAATTTTTTTAGTTTGCTTTATGATATTTTGTTAATATGGTGCTTTATAGTTATATTCATGTTTTTACTTTATATCTCAAAAGGAAAATTATCTTCAACCAATCTCAAAATAATATTTAAAATACACATATAAAACAAATTAACACACAAATCAATAAACAGTACAAAAATCATTCATTTTATTACAATTTTAAATAATTTTATTTTTCTAAACATTGTTATATTGTGACATAGGCTTATGTATGATGTTTTTTAGAATGGATTAGATTTAGTTAGTTTCAGTTAAGCTATTAAATCACACTTGGGATATCCTGTAACTGGCAGTGGCCACTTTTGAACCCATTACATGCTAGCAAATACCTTTGATGGGGTCAATTAGAAGGTTGAATGATAGAGTTCAATGGGCCGGATCTGAACCCCTCATAAAACTTAAAGGCATGAGACTCAGAACTGAATCTGGATCCTCCAAGATGGTAAGCAAATGCTTTATCATGTGGCCATCTGGCCATGATTTTTTAGGCTTAGTGCTATTGCATTCTTAATGTATAGTAGTGTAAATATGTTTTTAGACTTTTATATGGACTAGAAAATGGAAAAAAGATTATGATTAGCTTTATTGTGGTGATCACAGCCTTTTTTCCATTTTCTAGTGCAGTTACATTAACTGCTGTATTAGCAAAGAATGCCTGTATCGAGTCTACCACTAGATATAGGATATATAACAACAATCATGATGTTATGACTATGCATAATTTACATTATATTGCAATAATAATCATTATGACAATTTTATAATCAATGACAAATTAATGATGAATTTTAATTTATAACCTTGCTAAAAAAAATGATGATTATCATATTTATTTTTTTGAAAATTGTTTGCAATTCAAAATTATATATGTCAAGAAATATCTATATCAATAATCAGCTTAAAAAGTTATAAGGATAGAAGAAACAATCTATTAATTAATTATTTATTATGGAATAATCATTAAACCCGATTAGGAGTTGTTGAGAGATGTCATTTTTATTAATCCTCAAATAAAGACATAAGCCACGAGTTCTTAAAGTAAATATTTAAAAGAGTGCTTTTTGTTGCATTTCCTGAAGTAATGTTTCTCTTTTGTTATATAGATAAGCTCTTCTTTAATTTTAGAATGGATTACATCATCTCAATTTGAAATTATTATTATGCTGATATGATATCATCCAGCAAATCATCATCTGACAATGCTATTGTCATGATATAACAATGAGTAATGATAATACATAAATAAGTAATGATGGTAATATTATTATAATGTAACAGCAAATAACAATCTCCATATATAGAATTATGGGTGTATTTTGTGCTAAAAATGTCCAAGAAATAATTCCTTTCACAAATACAGGTAGCCTTCGGTTTACGGCGGCTCAATTTATACCGATTCACAATAACGCCGCTGTGCAATTCGCCGTTTCGTCGTGTAATTCCTCGATTCTCCCTATGCTAGACTGATTTTAGTTTCAGTGCTGATGTATTTACTGAGACGCGACGTTGTACATTCGTTAAAACAAAGATTTTTATTGAATACATTTATTTTTCTGTTTAATATTGTTTGGGTATGTATAAATTTACATTAAATTAATATTTCCGAAAAATGTAAGAGATCCGAAATTTTGAATTTCATTTGTTTTTCTTAAGATTTTTTAATAAAAATATTTCACTTAATTTTATTATAAAATATATTTTAAAAACTAAATTTATAATGCAATGCATTTTGTATTATATTAATAAGCAAAATTATTTGCTTATTTTTCACTTATGTAGAACCTAACCCTATACTTCATTATAAATATGGGTTCATTTTACTCCAATTCGATTTGTGCCGGCTTTTGTAGGAACAGAACTGCGGCGTAAACCAAGGGCTACCTGTATAGTAAAAATTTTATTAGATTTTTATTAAAAATATTGAGAAGAAAGATTGAATGGCTTCTGTAAATAATTTTGATTAAAATGAAATACTTATAATTTACAACTATTTATAATTATTATTTTTAATAAATTTTTTAATGTTTTTTGTTAAGGTGATGGTGCACCAAGACCAGGTCCACCAGCCTATGCAGAACGTGATTATGATGGATATAGTAGCCGTGGTCCATCACATGGATATGGAAATGGAGATTATGGTCCACCTCCTGGACCTCAAAGTCGTTATGGTGGTCCATTACCAGATAGATATGGAAGGTATTATAATTAAATATAAGTTTTTTAAATGTAACTTTAGCTATAGAATGTTTAATAAAGTATTATAAATATTTCATAAATGTTTTAAATAATTTTGATTAAAATAATAATTATTATTTATTATAGTAATATGAAATAGTTTAAATGTTTAGTAATAGTAATAAGAAAAACTTTAAATAAAGCCTACATTAATAATTCTACTACAAAACAGAGAATATCCTGAAAATTTAGTAACTATCTAAAATTCCAGGATATTCTCTATTCTATCTATCTATCTAAATTTATTACATTGAAATCAAAAATACACAATATATCATCAACATATCTAGTTATAAATTTAACATCTTTATACTTTAATAGATAATTATCAAGTTCAACCAGAGTGAGTTCTGCTAATTTTGGACCAATAGTTGATCCCATTATAATACCATCATTTTGTCTATAATATTTATCATTCATATCTATGAAATTATTATAAAAAAATTCTACAGCACTAATAATCTAATTTTCTGCTTTATTTTTCTTTAAAGTTTTAATAATTAATTCTAATGGTATACTAAGATATAAATTCACAATATCTAAAGAACCTATTTCATAATTTGATTTTATTTGTTTTATTTTCAATCTTTGAAGTAAATCCTGTGTATTTTTAATTGAACATGAAGAATTCTGTATTAACTTATTTATTAGATTAATCATTATAGAGCTTAGAGAAATATTAAATTTTAGAATATCAAAAATATATTAATGTACAGATGCTCCTCTACTTAAGATTGCACTTTTGATATTCCAAACTTGACTTTTTCATAATATATTGGTTAGGAATACTGGAATTTTTCTGTTTTATTAAAATTTACAATTAGTCAATGATTGTGTAATAAAGCAATTGCTTATTACTATAGAGATCCACATTCAATTCCATACAATTTTACCCTCTTGGAAAATTCAAGATCAAACGGATGATTTTATAACATTGAAGAATCTGGCCATCTGTTGTTTATTATTGCTATTAAAATTATTACCATTGTCAGTAAATATTAACTTAGGAAGATTTTTTTGACCTATGATAGAGTTATCAAAGCATAATTTCATCATAAGTAGAGGAGCACCTTTAAGTTAAAAATTGTAACTGTGCTGTTATTAATAAAGATATATAATATTTTGCAGATATGAAAGTGATATGTATGATGGCCGCAATGAAGGTCCTCCTCCAGGTCCAAGAGGTCCATTATATGGACCCGGACCTTCTCCTGGAGGACCTGGTGGACCACAGCAAGGTTCTGTAGTTATGATTTATGGGTTGGCTCCTGATAAAATGAATGCTGATAGACTTTTTAATCTCTTTTGTTTGTATGGTAATGTTGTTCGTGTAAGTATTTTTTCAATATGCATAATAAGTTATGATATTAATAATTATTCTATTTATATAATGCTTATGCATTGAGTAATTCATTAATTAAATAACATCAGTAGATATTTTTCATTAATTTATAAATATTCTTAAATGATACCATAGTATACCTTACACTATGCTCTATTATTTTATTTGTTAAGAGTTTTTGTTAAAGCATATTGTAGACTTAGTAAAAAATTTTAATTCAAGTTTTTCAATACTTTTTGATATTTCCACATTTGAATGAAAGAGCATCTGTATTTAGTCTATCTGTATATCTTATGTTGTCTCACATATTTTGGGATTTATTAGAAAATGAAGACTAATGAAGGTTGCATTGTATAAGCTTGCCATTTTTTCAAAGCCATCAATCTATACACTTAGAATGGCCATATTATTTTGAATGGAAAATCGGATCCAAAAATATGTAGAAATTTGAAATATCTCCAATATTTCACAAATAAATTTTTAAACATAAATATTGAAAATAGCATATTTTGAGAATTCAAGAATTTTTCTGAATTAACTGAAATATAATTACATATCATAAAGTTATTCATTTAAATTATTTATACATTATTTTCTAATTGCATATTCCAGAGAGAAAATCTAAAATGACCAACATGTATCAATATTTATTCCTCAGAAAAGTATTAAAAAAATCAAAATATCAAGTTTTTCAGTTAAAATAACATTATCAAGACAGTCATTTTTAGCCTATTTTCTGAAGGAAATGGAGGATTATTCATTAGTGATTGGCCCATATTTGCCTGCTGTCCCTCCACTAATAACTTCTGAACTAATTAGCAGATGTTCGTGAAATTGAGTAGTGATGTTATGTTTCGTGAAACAATGTTAAAATTATAAACAGTATAACTGTTTATAATTTTAACATTGTTTGTTTCATTATTAGCTGGATTGACTTTTTAGAAAAGATTCATTTTTCCATCCAGAAGACCTAGAATTCTGTTTCCAGTTCTAATTCTGTTCTCTAGTCAGATTGGCCCCATTGTAGGTGTTGGCAACTTATATTGGGCCAAGAATATATCCTACCACTTAGTCATAAAGGGATACCTTGGGACTGCACCCTTTAATCCTGCAAGATGTAATTTTCTTTTTTATCAGAATTTTAGTTTGTATTATTGCCAATAGATGGCACCAACTGTTAGCAGTTTTAGGAATAATCTAAGGCTTATCTGATATGAATGACATCATGTTGTTGTGATATAACAATGGATGATGTCAACAAACCCAAGAATTTGATGATGATATGATATAACAAATAATGTTATCGTGATGACACCATTGTGACATCTATTCTAGTTAAATCAACATTAGAATTGGTCATATAAAAATTAATACATTCCAAATATTAAATAAATGAAAAATAAAATCCACTTTCAGAAAGTAGGCAATTTTAGTTCTTTCTAGGACTGTGTGCATATTTTTTTATGTTATTTATTAAACTTGTAAGCAAATCAAATTCTAATATTCACTGCAAAATGAAACCAGTAAAAATTTTATTTTTCATTATAACTGTTTATAATTTTAACATTGTTTCATTATTAGCTCGATTGACTTTTTAGAAAAGATTCATTTTTCCATCCAGAGGACCTAGAATTTGAATTTCACTTTGACATCTTAGAAAATTAGTTGAATGCAGGTTTACCCTATTAATTCTGTTCTCTAGTCAGATTGGCCCCATTGTAGGTGTTCGCAATTTATATTGGGCCAAGAATATATCCTACCACTTAATAATTTAACCATTACTTGGGAAGAAATATTAAAAGATGTTTTTAAAATTTTTTGCATTTTTGTTTGTTTTTTTTTTTGCTACAGAGTTTGTCTGTAAATATAAATTGTATATTTTATTTTTGTTTTTATTTAATATTTTCTTTATCTTTTTAAATATTGGCAAAGACAAGATGTACAGATGAACCCCAGTTTACAAAACCCAATTTTATGAGCAAATATAATTTATACCAAAACTTGATTTTTGAGTGCTTATCCCAATTTTATATGAAATTTATAATGAGCGAAAGTTTCAGACTCAAATAGAGCACTCCTTGTTAAGATAAAGTAGTATATAAAAGATGGAAATAATAAGAGGCATTATACAAGTGTTTTTCTTAGAACAGTTCTAAATTTTTTTAAGTATTTTTATATTCTGTATATATTTATACCTAAGCCAAAAAATTTTTCCAAAAGACCTTTTGGAGGAAAGGAATTGGCTTATTCATGAATCAAAAAAAATTGAAAAAATTTTTCACAAGTTTATAAAATTCATCAAGTTAGTTGGAACATATTCCCATCACTGATTAAGACTTGAACAATCAAGATGTATTTTTATTTATTTTAACATAATTAACCAATACTTTCCTATTATCTACAATATTTTTTAGTTTTCAGCATTTTATAGCTCATCATATGAAAAATTCAAATGGATCAGGTTTTAAATATTGGAAACTATACACGTACAATCAAATATACAGGAATACCTCGCTTAGTACGGTTAATTGGTTCCTGTAAAATACCATATTAAATGAATCCGCACTGAGT
>WUQG02458042.1:0-12527 GCA_011317285.2 Androctonus mauritanicus
TATGTCTGGAAAATGTGGAGGCCATGCTGTTGGTCCATCTCTCTCAGTCCATTTGCCAGGAAATATCTGATTCAGATAGGAACAAACCTGCAGACCCCAACATGGCAGTGTACCATCTTGTTGAAAGATAATATCTTTGTGGTACTCCAGCAATTGAGGAATAGCAAACAATGCAACATGTTGAGATACACTACAGATATTACAGTATCCTCACAGAAAAAGAATGGCCCAATTACTTTGTCATACTTTGCAGCAGTGTGTACCAAACATTCACCTTTGGGCTATTCATGATAGACTCCTGATGAGGTGGCTTTTTATCCCAGATATGTACATTGTGTTTATTGACTAAACAATTCACATGGAAGATTGCCTCATCTGAAAAAAAAAACATATTTCAGATAACCATTATCAGCATCAATACATGATAACATTTCCACCACAAAGTCACACTGACATGTGCCATCATTGGGTGACAAAGCCTGCAGGATTTGCATTTTGTACACACAAAACAATAAACATTTGTTTAACACATCATGAACAGAACTTTTTGGCATTTGCAATTCATTTGAGGCCCTATGCAGGGATTTCTTGGGACTGCACATAAAAGCCTCTCGGACAGCTTCCACTCTTTCAACAGAGATTGATGGTTGGCCACTTCTTGGTGCGTCAGCAATAGATCCTGTTGTCTTGAATTTGTCATACCATGACTTAATGCTTGAAACTTTCTCTGCACTGTTTTCTAAGACCTGCTTTAGTGAAATCAGAACACACACTGCTTTTTCCTGATTTGTGTACATTTCCAGTTTGCTGGCCAATGACATTATTACACTATTGCCATGTTACTGAAACCTGAAACAAACAAAATTTGATGAGTTTATGAACATTTTTGTACTATTTTTTTTATGTCTATGTGACATATGATGGATATAGGTAATGTTTATCATACAAAGACTTTTCAGACACTCTGTATGTTAACACTTTCATGATGTGTTTCCTGAAATTTGTTTCAGACATTGCTATTCAATATTTTATTAAAAATTTGAATATTTAGGTGAATTGCAACACTTCCATAAATTTTTAAGATATTTACTATTATCTATTCTTAGATAATATAAACAAATTATATTCATTTGGCTTTACAAGATATAAGTTTCCATATTTTGTTTTCCTTTTTATGAAATAATTTATTTTCATTAACACTTGGGATACAATTTCCTGAAATTTCAGTTTCAATTCTATATTATAATTGTAATTTATTATTATATAAAAATTTTGAATATTTAATATTTAGGCAAATTCAACTAAATTTAATTAATAATATTTAGATAAATCGTTATATATTTAGTCTACTTGTGGAAGGAAATGGAGGAATATAAGATAATGCTCATGTTTATCTGTCCCTTCACTAATAACTTTTGAACTACTAAGAATATTAATACCAAATTTCATAAAATATGCTATCATTAATGATTATCTCAATGCTGTATAAATTAATCTTGCAGGATTAATTTAATTTTTAACAAAATTTTATATTTATAACAGTAGATGGTACTGAGTGTTAGCAGTGGAGTGGAAGCAATATGGCTTATCTGTTATCAGTATCTATCACAGTAATCTATCTTTATTATGATAGATACTGATAACAGATAACAGGTATAGACATACTGATGTAACATAATAATGGATAATCTACAAATACTGGTAATTTGTGACAGCATGGTGAAGTAATAATGAGTGATATAATAACCTCATATCACCAGGATGATGGCATAATTGTAGCATCTTTGCTGATTAAATCAGCATTAAGATTGGACACAAAAAGCCAATGAATTCTAAATGCTAAGTAAATAAAAAATGTAAGAAACATTAACCAAATATTTTAAACAAATATTTTTAGTGAGATAAGTTTGAGTTTAGTAAATTATTATTAAAATTACATTTTATCATAATTAAAGTACCATTATTTGTTTGATTTTGATAATTAATTTAATTAAATATAGGCTAAGATGGTGCCATCTATTATTAACTGAATTTCTAATTTTTACTATTTTCACAAAATAAAAAATCTTGTCATCGATTTGAAATTGAACTGGGAACTTTGGATTATTATCCTAGCATCTTAACCAATTAGATTACTGTGGCCTTGGGCAAATAAGTATTAGCCTAAGATACCTAAATATTCCCAGGCTAAGTATCTAAGTAGTTCTCTGACAAACATGGGCAGAATAGAATAGATAGCCTCCATTGGAGTACTAGTGTTGGCTTAATCCAATAAGCTTTTAAATTAATATAAGCTTCCTGAAATGAAAATCTGCCTGAGACTACAGTAGTATTAGTTACCATCCCAATTCCTTAACCAAAATTTCTGGTTAGACTCTGGCTCAGTGGCAAGAATTTTAATTTTAGAAAAATAGTAAAAATTAAAAGTTATTAAATAATAAATAATGCCACCTTAGCCTAAATTTAATTTGATTATCAACCCAACAGATGGTGACACTATAATTGTGATTAATAAATAATTTATAGTTTAACTTCAACTTAATTGATTAGAAGTATTTGGTCAGAAATATTTTGATTAGTATATTCTCTTACAAGAATTTGTTAAGATAAATGGATACATTTGGAAATTAAGCAATCTACATGAAATTTTTAGAATAAACAGATTTCAATTTTTTGAAAATTTGACCTGGAAAAAAAATTTAATTTTATATTATTTTTTTTCTTTTATAAAATTATTAATTTCTATGTATTTTTTCATTTTATTTAAAGTTTCTTTTCCTCATTTCTTTGCATTTTATTGCATTGTAGTATTTGCTGTTTTCTTAACCAATAAACTTTTATTTTTTGTCTGACACATTACGTTTTATCTATCAGCATAATATTTAAGTGAAATTCCCATATATATCTTATCAGATGACAAACCTATTAAAAATAATTGATATTGGATCAATATTTGAACAATAAATTTAATTTTTAATTAGGATTTGTATTAAAATTTGTTCACTATCAAATTTAAACTAAGGAATTTTAATAATAAAAATTTATTTTGTTTTAATATACTATTGATTTCTATTATGAACTATTAACTATTTAAAAAAATTCATTTAAAGAAATATTCGAGAAGCATGGATTAAAGCCAAATATGTAAAAAAGTTGTTTGTGAAACCATTGCCATGTGCAGATTCTTCTATTATTGATGAGAATAAGCAAGAATCAAATAAAATTGTTCGTAATATACCACAAAGATGGAGTGTTCGCAAAATGCATAGACGTCGTCGAACTGTTTCAGCTTCAAAGAAAAAAGATAATCAAGGCAAAGTTTTTTAAAATTAATATGCTTATTTGTACATATAAAATTGCAATTATGTTTGTTCTATATTTTTATTTTTACAGAAGACAGTATAAAAGAAATTCACTCAGATAATTTTGAAGAAAATTCTTCAGGAATTTCGAATAAACAATCTGAATCCATAGATATAATAAATGAGAAAAATAATCAATATAGTGCTAAAAACAATGATTCTGAAAATAAAGATGATGTGCTAATATTTGGTGAAACTGATGACATAATCCATTCAAGTAAGAAATGAAAACTTTATATAATCTAAAATTAAGACTAATTAATATATAAAATTATATCATAATATCTATTACAACCATTCAGATTTAGATTTTGACAGTGCGGATGAATCACCAACACTTGATGAAGTAGAAGAGACATTAGAAGATATTTCTAAATTAAATCCAGATCTTCTTTTATATAGGTTTGATTTGTAACTTTTCATAGCATAACTAGGCAGATTTATTTTATCAAATAAAATTTATAATTATTATGATTTTAGAGCTGCTGCAGCACATAATCTTCCTGTCATGTGTGAAGCTTTTGCTCATGGTGCTAATCCAAATTGGAAAAATAAAGAGGATAATGGCAAATATCCTCTTCATCAAGCAATTCAAAGCGTAAGTTTCACACAATAAATTTTTTTTTGAAAATGTAATAGTATTTTGGTTACTTTCAGTTAAATACATTAGTAGTTATAAAAATATATTTTTTTTATATCTTGTTCCATATATTATTGCTTAAATTGATAATACTGATTATTAAGAGAGAAACTATGTATGTGATTCTGGTAGCCATTTACTGATTTTGATTAGTATAGTTTGAATGTACTTTTGGAATTTTTTAAGAAATTATTTACAGAATAATATATCAAGGACACAAAAGTAATTTTAAGCCATTGTTTTTATTTTTACAGATTTATAGTTTTAGAAACATATTATATAGTAAGCCATTATTATTTAACTTGTCATGAGCAAAAGATTTTTTTTTGTTCAGGACTGCAATATTTATTTTTCAATTTTCAATTATTAAAGATGTGTAAACACATCTTTAACAGGAACAAAAATAAATATTGTAATCCTGATCTTCCTACTGTTATTATTAAGAATATTTTTTTTTTTCCATTTCTTATTGAAAATAATAGCCTTATGTTGATGATTTTTAAATATTTTGTGGCCAATTTTTTATACACTATTTTTATGAAAGTTGTTTTGAATGAATCCTATTTATATAAATATTCTTTTTATCATATTGATTTTCTAGATTATTATATTTATATTATTTAAATTATATATTCAGATTAATCTATAAAATTTCAAGCAAAAATGCATTTTTCATATGATAAAAATTAGAAATTAAAAATTTAATTTATTATAAATCCCTTTTGACTGTATATATTCAATACATTAGTTTTCCATGTAGACATTACAGAAAAATTTATGAAATGTGTTATTCATGAATACTTATGAAAATGATTGTTAGTGCAAATTTATATATTTAGCACAATTGTGATAATGTGTATCAATATCTAAATCTGTTTTTAATAATTATTATTATATATCCTGCTATGACATATTAATTGGAAATGGAAAAACCTGTACTTTAAGTGAAAGTATATTAAATGAATATAGGAATTATATTAGAAAAAGCTTAGCAAATCTTTCATCTGAAATAGTCTATGTAAGTCTAAGCTTAATTTTTGAAGAATCAAATATATCTCAACTGTTTCATAAAACATTACATCATTTTATTTCCATCTTAATTATTATTTAACTTTTAAAGTAAAATAAATGCTAATTATTAATGTCAATAGTTGTAAAAATGTATCAATAGTGAAAGTGATCATCTATCTTTATGGTGTATTACTAATTTAATCAAATAATATTTCAGCCAGATTTCTAATATGCCATTGAGTTATTAAAGTAATTTTCTTTTTTCTTTATCAATAGAATTATGAACACAGAAAATTATTCAATTTTATCATAAATCTAGAATAAAAATATTGTAAAAGCCAATTATAAAGCAAAATTTATGTAAAATATTAACAGCACAAAAATAAAAAGTGCTTCATCTTTTAAAAATTGATGTTCTATCTTGTTATGATTTTAACATGGTAATTTTCTAGTAGATTTATAGGGAATTTTTTTTTTGTGACCGTTTGAATTTCTGTATATTAATAAGTTATTTGGGAAATCTGATTGCATTTAATACATATTTCATAAATGTGCAGTATAAAAATTTCCATTGTTTATTAAATGTTAAAATAATGTATAGATAATGCATTATTTCATATTTTAGATTTATATGACATTAGATAAAACACGAAATACTTTTTTTAAAAAATACATTGACAGATGGCAGTATTGGGAATCATTGTATAAGGTTGACAGGACAATTTGATATTTCTAATAAAATTTGCATGAGATTAAATGATTCTAATAAAGCAAATATTGATGATTATTATGTTCTTATCTGGGACAGATTGTTGTATAATGGATGCATTTTCTATTTCATTAATGACCGTGAAATTTCTTTTGCTCGTTTTGATTTTCTTTCTTATATATTGTCTTAAAATTTGAATAACGATTGCTATTTCCAACCAATATTGTGGTGATTTTGTTTTAATTGATAATCATAAAATGTACCCAGATTTTCAAAGTTTTTTATTTTTTTTATAACTTGTGTTAAAATTGAGGAAATATAACAGTACTTTGTATTTTGTTTCACATTTAAAAATTAACTTTTTACATTTTATTGCAATAAAAAATTTCTGTATTGCACATATATGTTATAGTGCTTGCCATTTCAAATTGCACCATATTGTTAGATGTTGCTGTCAATACATTACATAGGACAGCTATATGTTATAGTAGAGGTGGGTAGTAAAATTGATGGTACAGTTATAGCAAAAATACATTGAGTATACATTAAGTGAGATGTATGGGGTATTTGTGTAGAGTTGAATTTTGTTTAAAAATAGGCATTACTAAATACTTTTAAGATGAGTTTTGTATAGATTTTTACAACTGGTTTCATTAAATTCACTTTGTTTATCCTTTTCATTATTATGAGGTACTCGTTGTTATAAATATATATAAAATAGAAATGTTTAGTTAAATTTCTAATTTACTGTCATTGAATTAACTTGGTATATGTTCCATATTAACACATTTTCTTCTTTCATCTAAATCAACAAGCTCAACTAATGGTGGTATATGTATTACTGGTGATAAATGTATTGTTTTGCCTTCCTATTTGCGTACAAGGCATATTTTTGTTGATGGAACTGAAGATTTCAAATTTAGATTTTGGTGGTATGCATTTACGAAAACCACTAATTTATATCTTTTCTACCGAAAAAAGAAAGCACTATGATTAAATATTTAGCTTTTCTCAAAATTTAAATTACAGTTTATCTAACTGTATATATTGTCATGCTTAATTTTAAAAATAGTAAGAGTAAATAATAGAAAATAAAATTTTGAATTAGAGTTTTTCATTAATAATGAGAATCAATTTCTTAAGCTATATTTGTCAATTATAAACAAATGTTTATATAAGCTCAAATATATTTTTTTTCCTCTTAGGGTTCAATAATGGCTTGTGAGTATCTGTTATTAAATGGGGCCAAATGTAATAATCAAGATGATAATGGGCAAACTATCTTGCATCTAGCTACCACATTTGGACATACAGGGTAAATATTTAAAAATATTGCATGCATTTTACTCATTCTGATTTGTTAATAGAGGCTTATTTGTTCATCCATAACACTGCAATATTAATTCACACATAATAATATACTGTATAAAGGAATTTATACAGTATCATTTGTAATATTTTTTATTATTTTTTTGTATATTTTGTGATGCTAGATTTTTACAATAAACAGTATACATTGGTTTGAAGTTTTCTTTTTAAAAAGAAGTAATAAGACTTATATACAAAAAGTACGACAAGTTATTCTGTAATATTTCTATTGGATTGTTTTGTGTTGCAAAACAATGAAGGTCAATAGCAACACACACAATTTATAAATGCGTAATCATAATGAACAAAGACAAATATAACATTAAATTTTTCTTGAAACATATATAAGCATATGGAATTTTTGTAGTATTCAGAATTTAATGTTGTCTATTATTCTGTTCTTAATTCTAGATCTGACATAATATATATTGTAGTCTGTCAATTTGTTTGTTTTTGTAATACTTATTTAAGGAGCAATTTGAATCTTTTTCATACAAAAAACTTGTTCCGCAACTAATTTACATAAATAGGTTCACAATATATCATTGTATCATTTTATTTTTATAATCATTTATTAAAAATTTTATAAAAAGTCTTTGTAAAAAAAATTTAAGAATTATAAGAAATTTTGATTTGTTCATATCTTATATATGATTATAATAATTTTGTCATATTGCAATGACAGTTTTAATGACTACTTTAATATATATGATGTATATATTTGCAATTTATATACATCTTTCCCTTAATTACAAAAAAATTTACAAAGCTAAATTTAAGAAAATTTTAAGTTTGTTTATAACTTACATAAGTTAGTTCTTCCACTACACTTCTAGATATAATATTGGAATACTCTCTGCTCTAATTAGTTCGTTTTGATTCATTGTTTAAAAATTTGTTGACTAAATTCTTCAACTATTTTTGCTTTAAAGTGATGTTTGTTAATAAAGACCTATCCTGTGAAACATGTAAATCTATGTCAGACATCCTCTTTTATATGTTCAGAAAAAGTTACTGTTAGTAAGTTATTTATTTTAAATTCTTTGTTTGAATATTTCAGTCAAGTTTGCCTATTGTTGAAGCGAGGTGCTGATCAAAGTATGCTAGATGGAAGTGGAAAAAATGCTCTTGCATTAGCTATGCAAGATGCAAATGCAGATATTGTTACTTTGTATGTATATTAATTTTCTGTAAGCATTAATTAAAAAAATTCATTTCTAATATATTTCTTACATTTCAGATTACGATTAGCAAAATTAAACGAAGAAATAAGAAGAGATGAATTTGGAAATCCTGGTATAAAAATATTAATTTTTTTATTTTTAAATTCATATTCTTTAATAACTGTTAAATTTTATTTTAGGTGATGAAACATTTAATGAAGTAGTAAAAGATTTTTCGCACATGGCATCACATAATCCTGAAAAACTTCGTCGTCCTCCTACAGCTACAGAGTAATTTTGAACCTATTCATTTGCTTAAAATGTATATTTTCTTAGTGTGGTTGCTCATAAACACAATTAAGCCAAAAATATTTATTTAAGATTTTAAATATGAATTATAATTTTATGCATAATACTATACATTAAAAAATCAATTATCAGTACGAAACTAGATGTGCTTTATATATGTACGAACTCTTAAAAGAAGAAAAATCAAAAGATTAGAATAAGTAGCTCTTACCTTGACAAACTTTGTTCAGTTTGTCTAAAATTTATTGATTGTGCAATTAATTTTTATATGCACATTATTATGAACAAGCAATCAGTGTGTTGTGGATTTGCTATTTATGTATATTTTTTTAATATGTTGAATTTGGCCAAATTTGTTATTTTTGTGCCATCTATAATTCTTGACATTCCATGCTCTAAAATATTTTGCCATATATTTAATGTAATCTAGTACTTATATTTGTTTACATTTATGTAAAATTTTGACTCAGTATTATAAGTTAAATTTTTGATGCATGCATGACATTTATGTGAGATAAAAACTGTTGTATATAATTTTTTTTGTACAGCATTCAAATTTTTTCTCTTAGTGAGTGAGTTTGACGTTACGTAGAATGTGTACTAAACTGTGTAGAGAAAATGTTAAATATGTATAAAAAGAGGAAGTTTAATAAAACATTTGTCCTTGTTATATACAGCCTTATATAAAAATAACAAAAACATATTATTATTTTATCCAATCAAACAATTCTTTACAATCTTAAATTATTATACAGTTTGAGAGATCATATAAATTTTTTTTACAAATGAGTAATTTTAAAATTACACAAAAGTACTGTTGCATTTATTTGACATAATAGTAAATACCAGAATTGTATCTAATAATTTTTTAGTGGATTCTTGTAACAATAATCATTATCAAATTTTTAAAACAACATTTTATATATAGGCTAGATTTTATTCACTTAAGTCAGTTGTGGAACTGAATTTAAATTATACTAAACAGATTTTTTTAGAAGTTTAATACACAAGATATTTTACAAATTCAGGAAAACAGATACGAAATCTATTCTATAGAGGAATTTCACTATATGAATATTTTTTGACAATCTGGTCTATTTTTTTCTATTTGAGTATAAAATTTGATACAAGACAGATTTCAACAATCTGAGATGATAAATAATGGCTGTTTTGCAATATCTAAAAAAATACAATAGATTTCATTTCTATACAGATTATTTTCAGAGGAATTGCATTGATTTAATAGAAAGAAATAGGATACAATTATAACTGAAACATTAACATGAATTGGAAGAAATCAAAATGTGAATTTTAAAAACCAATATATTATTTTTTCAATGACAAGTAAAAAATACATTATTTTGTGCTTTTATAATAACTGTTTTATTAATATGAGAGAGGATGAACTTCTAAGAATTTTTATTTTCCTTAGGCCTGATATCGTGATGTCCTATTAAAATTCCTGTTAACTTTATCTAACAATTATAAAACATGATCAAGCATTAATCAATAGCTAAAGCTAACAAGAACTTTAATGATATATATATATAGGATTAAGGTCAGTTTTATAATAAACAATATTTATTGTTTGATAATGATTATGCAGTCAACATATATATTGATATTTCATATATTCCTATTATCACCAGCAAATGCACAATAAACAATATCAATGTCTTTAATATTGTAAGCCATTTTTAAATTTGCATTTTTTTATGTATGAAAGGTATTTTTACGATTTTGACTAATAGATATTTGCAAATATTACAGTCAATCAATGTTCAAATAAATAAATATATTTTTGAAACTGATCAAATAAACAGATTTATCATAATTGAATTACATATTAAAAAATCAACATAAGTACTAAAATGCTATTCAAGGGCCGACTGATCCTCTAATTTTATTGATGATTCTAGTTTTGTGCATAATTTCTGTAACAATGTAAGAATGTCATATTCAATGAAGTAAATTAATAAGATTTTTCACTATTTATGTACAACTCTTGCAAGATAACCTATATATTATACAATATATGTAAATTTGAAATTGTAAAAAATAGTATCAAATATTATACTATACAAAACTCGTTTGCTCTTGAGCAAACAACTGTTTCTGTTTCATTAACTTGGATACTTCTACTGGATCTAAATCTTTAGTTTCTGGTAATTTAAAGTAAAAATATCCTGCCAGCAGGAATCCAACAGATGCAAACCCAAGGAATATATATTCTCCAATAAAACTCTAATAAAAGAATAAAAATATTAATTTATTTTTTATATAAATTTAAATATATTTTTATGGAATTGATGATGATACCTTTATAATTGGGAAAGTCATGGCAATGACGAAATTAGCAAACCAATTCACTGCACATCCGAGACTCATGCCTGCTGCCCTTGGACCTTGCTGAAATAGTTCACTTCCAATCATAAATGGTATTGGACCTATTTAAAAAAAAATTTTTTCATATAATAATAATTTATCACTCGCTAAAAGATTGGAATCCAGGTAATTTTTTGTTGTGAATTGATAGTCTTTTCTATATAGTCATTCTGAGACCAGTGACATAATTTAAGACAATTTTTCTCATAAATGAAATAATAAAATGAAATGGATTGGAATTTTAATCAGAAAAAGCAGATGTGATCTGTTGGATTAAATTTATCTAAGCCACCTAAAAAAACTAAATGTGAATAAGGTTTAAAGACTTCTGTCAAGTACAGTTTTAGAACTACAACTTCAATGAATAGCAATATTATATAGGTGTGATGAAAGAATTTAAGAAAGAGACTGAAAGAACACCAAGATATTATAGCAGCTAAATTAATGACCATCTTTTCAAAGTAATATTAGGATTGATTGGAATGAAACCAAAGTATTGAGTACACATGAGACTCAAAGTCAAATGAATAAACATAGTTAATTTCTATTATTTCATTAGGTATAAATAAAATATGAGAAGAAAGCATGAAGGTGATGTAATTAATGATAATCCAGCAGACCAACTTTTGATGTGCGACTCTATGCAATGAAAGATGATTAAATGAATTTTAAAAAAGTAGATTATGTTAAGGTTAGATTAGAGACTATGCAAAAATATTTCTTATAAACCTTTTGCTTTATATGTAACGGAACTAATTTAAATTTTGAATATTGTTTGGTAGTTTGAATGTACATACCCAAAAACATTTTTCAATTTTATTATAAAGTTTCTAATGAGTTTGCTATTGTGTCCTGAGTTCTAGTAGTTATTTACAGATATCTTTTGTAAATCTGTTTGTCTTTCCCTCCAAGTTATTTACATTCTCTTGAAGTATGGTCAGTGCATCGGGATAAATTTGCTAATTTTCAATAATAGGAATTGTAATGAAAAGTCTTTGATCATGGCTTGATTTCCTTAAGCATTGAATCTTGTACGACAGTTGTCTTTTCTTCTCTCAATCTCCTAAAAACAAGCATCATTTTTATTCCTTGTCTTATTTTGCTGTTTGATCATTTGAATCAATGTCTACAAGAATTCCAATGCAGTTTCAGTCTAAGCCTCTCATTTTTGAAATCATAATTGTTCTTTAGGCTCAGATAAAATCATTTCAAGCTTGTTTTGCTTCTGAATTTCAATAAACTTTATAAGTGTAAGCTTCTCATTAAAGGAATTCATCATTTACATCAAATTTATTGCCATAATACCCAAAATTTTTGTTGCTTAGGCAACAGGATCAGTTTTTGGAGTAGTATTTGAGTCCTGAATATCTGTAATAAAAGAGCAAACTTTTGGTCATCATAGATTCTTTTGTTGTTGTCCCCAACAATGAAGGGCATCTGCCAAAAGAAATATATATATTTCTTATTTCTTAATATATATATTTCTAAATCTTCTTTCAATATATATTGTGGGGCCGCTGGACGTTATGGACAGGCGTTGGCCTAAGTGCAGTGAGGAACGCGCGTAAGGATGGGTAATG
>WUQG02458053.1:0-68764 GCA_011317285.2 Androctonus mauritanicus
GTTTACAATTCGTTGGTCACGTGCCAGCATCGCTTCTGATTCAACATGGCGGTGGTGATCGGTTTTCTTACCTACTCCGAGGTAAGTTTTTGGAAATGTCTTCTAATCGGTGCTGCTTTCGCCCGTAGTTGTATAACAATTTTTTGTTCAGCTTGAAAAGATCTACTGAACGGTATCACCTATGGCTGCTCCATGAAAAGTTGATTTCTGCCAACGTTATTGTTCCGAATAGCAATTTCATTCAGATGCGACTTCTGACGGCTGAGTGAGAAACACATCGATTTCTGACGTCACAAATCGAATCTGGTTTTACTCAACGTTCAGAATAGAACCCCCGTCATGCCAGATATATTTTTAATGTATTGCTCTTAACTGAAGAAGTCACATAAAAACAAGAATAAATTACCTATTCGATAATATGTAAATTGCCACTAAATATTTAAATTTACTTCTTTTTTTATATCATTTAGGTAATTACTCCTTTTACCAATTCATCCATAAATCAATTAGATATAATTCAACTTTAAATGAGGGAATAGAGAAGCAGAAACTTAATAAAAATAACTGAAAAACGGAATATTTGGGAGTAGGTTGTACGTGTGGGAATTTTCTTGAGTTCTCTGACCACCTTCTTTCTAAGCTGAAGTTGATTGACTAAGTTGACGACAGAGTTTACTTCTCTCATACCATGACTGATACTCTTTAGAGGATCAGTATATTAAGCTCTTAAGATTATTTATGGCTGCAGCGGTAAATCCTAATGCGAAACATTTGCTATTTCATAGAAAAATTACAGATGGTTAACCTCGTAACAGTTTGTTTTTTCAATATTTTTTTATATGTTTTCAAGTAATATTTTAATATATAAATATCAGTAAATGCAATTATTTGATGGCTCATTATCTTTAATACCTTAGATTAATTGTTACGCAGAAATATTCTCCTTAAACTATTCATTGATTATCAGACTGTGTCAGATTGATAGTCTATTTAAGATTTTCTATAATTATTATAGGAAAATCAAAATATGAATATTTTCTTTGACACATATTGAAAATCTATTTACAATTGACACATATTCAATATGTGTCAATCTATTTACAATTGACAGATTTTCAATATGTGTCAATTGACAATATTGACACATATTGAAAATCTATTTACAATTTAGGAGCATAAAAAATGTAGAAATATCTAGGTTATTAATTACAAATTATTCAATATCTATCATCAACACGTATTTAGATTATCGATTATCATTCGATATTTAAAGAAAAATTGTTGAAAATTACTAGAAAAGATCTAAGAATCTAACTTTATTGATTGGAAAAATACATAAAATTTTGTTATTATTTGAAAAATTATAATAAAAATATGCTCCAAATTTAATCTATAAGCTTTTTTTTTATAATTTAAAAATATCTAAAGTGTTTATGAACTACAAGAAATATTATTTTGACCTTTGGCGAAAAATTCTATTTTTTTCCGCGAGTTGTTTAAATCTATTAAGTTTTTATAACATAATTCCATAAAAAAGTTGTAGGCTATTTCTCTTTCGGCAATAAATATTGTCTTTTCAGATTCACCATTTTGAGAAGGTGAAAAAAAAAGACATCTTAAAGGAGAATCTTATTAGCGATTCTTTCAAGTGTTTTTTTTTTTTTTTTTTTTATTCAGTGGTTTATTTTGGATAGGCCTACTTTATACTGGCTATTTGAACGGAACGTAATGGAAATTCTGGTTATTGAGATTTTCTAGTTGATTATTCGAGATAAATTCCATGTATCCGCTTATCGGAAATAAAAATTTTTTCATCTAGTTAACAGTGATTAAGGGAATAGACGTAATCGAATGTTTCTTTAATAGGTGTAAACAATTAATTTCATGAAAATTTAAACTAAAAGTATCAAAATTATTCAATTATAATCGTAAAACAAATAAATATTCTAGCATATATTTTTATTTATATTTAACATTATAATAATTCTATTTAAAACATATTAAAAATTTATATTTTCCTCTATAAAAAATGTTATATTTTTTATTAAAAACTGATTTTAAAATTTTCGCGATTTTACATGTTATTTTTATAAATTTTTTTTTATTAATTTTAAAAATTAAATATTAATGTGAAAAAGAAATTTTTATATTAATGAATACTTTAATCCTCTTTCTGATTTAATCTACTGTATTATTTGTTAGAACAAAAACTATATGATAAATTTTCCCCTCTCTTAAATGTAAATTTTTTAGACTGACGAGCATTTGATTAGTTTTAAGATTGCATAATATTATAATAATTATAATTTATGAAGACAGTTTACTTAATAAAACTTTCCGAAATTAATTTATTTTTATATACAAAATATTTTGATACTTGTTTTCAAACTTACATAAATATTAAGTAATTTGAAATGTTTTGAAAGTTGCACTTTTATCATCTCTACAGCATTTTTTTTTTTTTTTTTTTTTTGTTTCGTACTTTATAAAAAAGTGTTATTAATAAAGTGTTTATTGTTATTTTAGAAGAAGAAATATATTTTCTCTAAAATTTGCGTGTGGTGAATATTTATTGAAAATACCTAAGTTACTTTACCAATACTTAACCTACAATAAATGATAATATTTTTTAAATTTATAACATTCATATTTGTAATTAGATGATATCTTGCTAAGAAATATAATTCTATTCCTCTCTATACATTTATCTTTTATTGGTAGAGTACATATGATATCCATCAAATAATCACTACAGATCTAAGGAAATAATCTCTTCCATGCTGTGAAAATATCAGATATAAGGACGAAAAAATAGAATTATCCCATACTCTTTTTCTGTTACTAATGAAGTTTCCAGACATCTTACAAATAACAAATCATCTAGTTCCTTCAACTTGTTGAGCTACTTCATTCATCCTTATATTATATTTTATAAGGATTTATTTTATTTTCATCTTTCAACTGCATACATCTACTCATATTACAATGCAGAAATCATCAAATAAATTTATTTCATTTATTTTATTTACTTTCAATTCATTTCTGATGATAAATTCGATCTTAGTTTTACTTTTACTTATTTTTTTTTTCCTGTCTACTATTGTTTATGGCAATAAATGAGATCTCAACAAGGAACTCCCTAATTGATTAAATAAAATCGTTATTGTTATTAATAATAATTAATAAATTATCCCATTTATTTAATACGATTAGTCGAATATATCGCTTGAAATTTAAAGATTATCTGAATTATTAATTCAATTATATTAATCATAAAATTAGATTAGGATTATAAAAGACGATTTATTAAATTAGTTAAAATAGAATTATAATTAATATAATTGCCGAAACTTGTTCGGTTTATAGCTATAATTTCACAGCTAATATACGATTTTTATTGAAAATTAATATTTATTTTTCACAAAAGAAAGAAAAAAAGTTAAATTTATATTTAAAAAACGCTAAACGTGAATTTCAAAATAATAATATATTTTTCTATTTTATTCATTAATAAGATTTAATTTACCTTGTATATTTTAATATTACATAAATTTTAACTTAATAAAAATTTCAGTTGTCGACACATTAAGAAAATTAATAGTAGATTGTGCATTATTTAATTTGCTGATTTTAATTTCATCTTAATTATGTATATGAAGTTTTGAGAAGTGTTGTAAATTTAACGTTTTTGTAAATTTGTTAAACTGAAAACAGAATAGTTATTCTCACTGTCATTTCATTGTAATTAAGCTTTATGAATATATTAAGTTATAATGTAATTAACTCCAAGGAAGTTACTTTGATGGATTAAATTGATGGATCCCAGTCTATTTGTCCAAATGAGTAATGGTTTCTGCTTCTTTGAACATTTATCAGTTTTGTTTTGAAATTTTTCGGATGATTGCATTCTACGGCGATTGTTTTCTTTTTTTTTTATAATAACTCAAAGGCTACGGCGTTGTTCCTCCGATATTTCAGTATCAATCTTACCAGATAGTTTACTACATTCCTTGATTTATCTTGTCTAAAACTACACAAAATTCTACTCTTGCTTTCTTTTTTTTACCAGTGTCATCGCCATTATTGACCTATTTCTTGAACTTATTAGTTGTAATATAGACTTCAAATCAAATTACAAACTATTTCTTGATGTTTCATTACTAGATGCCATTTGGAAAATTTGATAAACTTTACAGATATTGTCAATAATTAATCAATATCTATTTCTTTTATATATAAAAATATTTATTACTGAGTTTTTGAACAACTTTTGATAGTTTTCATGGCGTAATTTTATCAATTAAATGATTAAAGATGCAATCCTGCATTTAAATATTTTTTAATATGTATCATAAAATATTTAGATTGTTACTAGATAAGTAATGATAGTCAAAATTATTATAACATTTATTTTTGATTTATGATTTCTATTTTACAAAAGTAAAATTGGTTAGAGAGGGAAAAAAAGAGTTATCTTTATAATGGTTTCCTTGTGTTATGGATTAATCTAATTCTATCACAGATTGGTCTTTGGAAAAACTGTCAAAATAGATAAATTAGTTAATTAAGAAAGAATTTTTAAATATACCTTAGCATATTGGTAATGCAAAGGACAAAAAACGGTCATAGAAAATAAATTGAATATCGGCAAATACAGGAATAAGTGCTGTAATAAGATTGAAGTCAGAGAATTACGTCTATAATCAATCAATGTGATAGTGTTTCATTCACTGTAGCAACTGGCATTGAATTGCTTCGCAAAATGGAAGCAATTCTTTTCATGTAGTACAAGGTATTCAGCTTTCATGAATATAAACTTCCTCTTTTTTTAGCATGATGGATGTCGAATACGTTTTCATAAAAATCCTTTTACTAAAAGTTATTTCGTTTATTGCAGTACAAGTCATTATATCTTACAAAGAGACTTTTCTTTTCTTAACGTCTAATATATCTTTTTTTTTTTTCCTCCTATAAATATGCAAAGTTTTATTTTTGAAATTTATGTTGATAAGCCACATTAACAAATGATATAATAAAAAAAAAATATGCATTAAAATCTGGAACGAGTGCATCAAACTCTTTTATAGTTATCACGTTGATTTCACTTTTCATTTTATGAATCAATGAAAATGAAAAAGTACGCAGATAGATTTCTCTTGATACGCAAGACTTCACAACAAAGTTAATGATACCCGAAGGAGAGATGAGATGTTAACGAGAACATGCATGGTCGATTGGAAATGATGGCTTCAAAAGAAATTTCACATGTCTATTATAATCTTTTAAATAGAATAATATGTTGAGCATATGATACGGCTTCTATTTTCTACATTATCTAACAATCAAATTATCGAACTCCTGAATTAAAATTTATGATTCTCTATTTTAAAGAATTCATTCGATTTTCCGCAAGGTTCAAGTAAAAATGATGAAAAATGATTTGTAGTAGTAATAAAATTTCAGTTTTAATGAAAACGACACATTAAAATATAAATGAAACTTATTTTTGCTCCCATATTTTATTGTTAATAATTATTCAGTAAAAGAAAAAAAAAAAAAATAGAGAAAATTTTATATATTTTTTTGGTATTTAATATCTCTATATAAATTAATTTTTCTTTAATTAAAATGATATATTTAGTAGTAAAAGTTTAAAATTAAAAGCACTTATATATTCTTTATAACATAATAAATTTTCGGAGACAAACTTTTACTTCGAGAATTAGCTTTTAAAGAATTATGTGCAATGTTTCGTTTAAATGGAATGTTTCACACTAGATGGCATTAAGATAGACTCCATCTTTCGTTTCTCGTTTATAATTCGGAGGAAAAAAAAAAGAAAAAAAAGGGGGAAAAAACAAAACTAACAACTCGAACATTCTCAGTCATGAATAATTAACCGGATTATAAATAAAAAGTGAAGCAAATCAATTACGAAAATAGTTTTCTGTTGACAGAATATTAAATCCTGTAATTTCACAATATTTCTATTGTTTAAATTTTTATTTATGTCAACAATGCATTTAAAAATTAAACAGTAACTATAACGAACATGCTATTTGTTTAAGCCATATATATATGTTATTATTGCAGTACTAGTTATTTATCTTTTACTTAATGCCAAAATGCATTTACTTGCGAAATTTCCTTTTATCACATGTTATAAACTCCTTAATTAAATAAATAACTGATCTATCCAGCCGTTTGATGAAGTTCTTTACTAAAAATAGTATTTATTAACATATAAATCGATTACTAGAGAAAGATATATTCAAATGGAGATAAGATAAGCAAAAATTTTATGTCTCTAACTAGTAATCCAGGAAAAAAAGCAAAAAAAATCTATTATTTCCAATTTTTATTTTTTTCTAACAAATGTTTTTATTATAAAAAATATATATTAGAAAGTGCTTTTTCTTTCTGTGATAAATAAATATTTTTGGGGAAAAATGATTTTACCATTATTATGGTTATTTATATAAATAAACAAAATCATCATTCAGGAATTACAAATATTATTTTTGCGAATTATAATTTTAAGATAAATTATTCTAGCAGTGTATTATATAGGCCTATATATAAAATTAAATGATTGAAAAATTTAATCTTATATCAAAACAGTTGAAACATGAACTTCTTTGATATTATTTTAAATGAATGCTATAGAATTGTATATTATACTTTTTAAACATATAGAACATAAAAATTGATCTAATTAAGTTTAAAAAATATAAATTATATATAATATTTATATAGGATATTTTATTATTCTATTTATTTGTATCCTCGTAAAACATATAATAATGTATAAACGATCTGGAAAATTAATAATGATAAAAAAATTGTTGACAATTTACTCACTAAACAACATTAGTGAGTAATAATTAATTTGCACCTGCGAACTTATAAAAAACCTTTCGATAATCGATAAATATTTCCGATTATAAATATCGTAAAATATCGAAATTTTGCAATTCGTAATTCAGTTTTCTCACCTGTTTCGAATAATCGATTATAAGAAAAATATATGTAAACCAGTTGCTTGATGATGAAACTAATTATTACTGGATCGAACCGCATTAGAAATGCTTGCGTGTTACTTTGTAATCTAGAAATTTAACAGCAAAAATATCGCGTAAATTTAAACTAAAATTTTTATTTTTTATTTTTTTCACAAGTAGCGAACAACAAGTGAATTAATATTTCTTGTTATAAATAATAACAAACAATAAAAATTACCTGCGCTATAAATAATGCGAAAAAAAAACGATTTAGAAAATAATGGAGAGGAAAAAAAGCAGGATGCGAGTTTTCTTTTTGCACTTTACGAGTTTAATCTTTAAAATATTAATGTTAATGATATAAAAAGTACTAAATTAAATTATTTTAAAAATAAATATATTAATTTATAGGGATTAGACAAAAAAAAAAAGAACCTGTTAAAAATTTACCACCATCAGTATTTATAGAGACTTCGAAGTTAATTTCATAAACTCCAAATGAAAATTTTATATTTTAAAAATTAATTAAAAAAATTTTTATTGCATAATTTGGTTAAAAATAAATAAATATTTCGTTTTAAACAACATAAAAATTGTAGAATTAAATGATGTATTATTCATTGCATGTTTCGACTTAATAGCCGCAGAAACATTAAAAAAAAGTTTTATAAATATAATATTATTATTTAAAAAATTTAAATTTATAGGATTTTCTAAAATACTTTTAAACATCTACTTATAAATATTTAAGTAATGAATATTTTAATACAATTTTATAAATCACAAATAAATATTTATGAAAATCCTTGAAAAGTGCTTAAGCTTTTAAACCGGAATTGAATTAACTTCTAAAACAAAATATTCTGTGTTATTTTAGAAATATTTTCAATTCAAATTTTTGATACAAGTTTACGAAAATTTGTAACAAAGTAATAAAATAAGATAGAAGTAAATGTGTCGGAATTAGGAAATAAAATCCCAGAAGGCATGTAACATTTCTATATGTAAGAATTTTATTATTGATATCGACCAAGGAAAAGATATCCCCAGCAGGGTCACAACTGACCCAATCAGTGAATAGGAAGAGTTTGGTCAAAGAGAAGACTTCACCTTGGGGGACAACGAGTAATTTGGTCCATGGCAAATTAAACCAGAACAATCGAGAAAGTGTTAGTAATGCAATGGGAAAATAGACAAAGACAAAGGTTCTCCCGAGAATTATTAAACCCAACAATATAATGGGATATTAATGTTTAATTAAAACAACAGATGTGCTTCATTGAATCATTAAAGCAAATGGAAATAGAAACAAGCTTAAACAATAACGTGCGAATTATCGAATTACTTCTCTCTCTCTTCCTCTTCTCCGACTAAAAACAACATTTGAATGGATTATGTATGACATATTTTTATCTCAGAGATTAAACATTTCCAGTATTGATCTACACTTGTTTGTAATTTTATCTCAAAGCATACCAAATTGCGTTTAAATATCTGCTACGACCTAATAAATTCGATATTTTACGTGTGTTTGAAGGAGTGTTTCATTTTTAATTCACCTTTTTATCTCTAGAGGGCGTTTCCAGTCTGGTTTGTTTCACGTGTTAAGAGCATAGCGATTAAAACGCGAAATTGTATTAACACTATTGTATTCAAAATTGATATAATGATGCAGTTACGCTAATATAATTTCTGTTTTTACATTATATATAGGCCTATATATATATCTCCACGGTTAATTCCGATTTTCTGTAATTGCTATAATTAATATTTAGATATTTATCTGGTAATAACGTTTTCGTAATATAATAAACACATTTAACTGATACTTATCTCTTTAATTAAATTTGTAATAGGTCTACTCCCAAATAAATGTAATTTCTCCCGAATATTTATATAATTGATAATTAAATTCTACTGAAGTTATCTGGATTTATACTCAAAATTCGAATTAAATTATTCAAAATAAATCGCTGTTTTGTATCACATTAAGTAACTTCCAATTTTTGATGAATGAAAATTATAAAAGAGTAGTTTTCCTTCTTAATTTTTTTTCTTAATAATTTATATAAAATTTCAATTAATTTTAATATTGTCGCATTTTATTTAAATTCAACATTTGTCGTGTTTTTAATAAATTAATTATAATAAAGGAAATGAAACTATGTTTCTGTATTTTGTAAGATACAATAAGTGTAACATATCTTGTACTGTACTGTTTTTTATTCTTTATCTGGTTTTCAAAATACAATTTCAAACTTATATTTGACAGTTATAGCAACGGACATCAGTAACAAAGATCAACTCTTAATAGTTGTATAAAATTTCCCAAAATGTAATCCACTTCTTTTTTACTCTTGACGATCGTCTTTGAATGTAAAAAACTGTCTGGCGTGGGTAGAAACATTCCCCATGTTCCTAACTTCAATTTTCTTCTTGTATTCCATTCATGGCAAGTAGTTCTTTGCTAAAGAACCTCCGGCCAGCATCTGCCTCGAAGATGTCAATGCTGATCTTTAGAGAAGCTTTCAGTGACATCTTCACTATCGTCAACTTCACTTGCTTCAAAGAAAAAACATTCGATGTTGACAGACCGTCTCTTGATATTTATCAGTATTATTTATCATATGTTTTTTCTTTATTTTTTTATGATCAGAAAATGCAGTTAGTTTAATTAAAGTACAATTAATGAAATCAGTTATAAATTAAAAATTAAATGACTCGTACCACAAATATTTCCCATTTCTCTTTGTTTTAAAGAAGAAAACTTATTGTCCAATTATTCTTAAGTTATATTAATTTCATATTTAAGTAGCCAAAAGAATATTTTTGAATTTTACAACTTTAATGGTATATTATTAACTACAAGCAAAACTAGAATATTTATAATAAAATTTATGTCTAAATTAAAAAAAAAATGTAATTTTATATACAGCAATCAATTTTTCCCGCCTAAAAACTAAGCAGTTATTCTAAATATTTGAAGCATTTATTTTTGTTGAGGTTATTTAAATTCATTTTCTAACGGATGCATTAAAGAGATTGCATTTAGTTTCTCTGAAACTTTTATCGCTGACAAATCATGCTTTTATTATTCTACTACTTGCACTCGTGAATTCCAGCAGGTATCGGAAAATTAACTTTGTTAATTAGAGATACATTTGATTGCGTTAAGGTGTCCAAAGGATTCACAAATTAGTACTTTAATGTCTCTAAATTGAAGGTTATTTATTAAATGGAGAAATAATTAATGAGATATAAATTTTGTAATACGTCTATGCGTAAACGAAGTTTTAAATTATTTTTTCTTTTTTTTTCCTCCAAAAATAATAATTGGGTGTTATTCAGCATTCACGCGATTCGGAGATAAAACGAAACCACGCTTCTTTATTCTGCTTATTAGAGTTTTTTGCATTAATTTACAGCTTCAGTTATTATTTTTTGGTTATAATTAATAGTTAAAATTATATTAACTGGTTATTTATCTTCTTGATGTTTTATTCATGGATTTTTATATTTATATGCGTATCTATATATAAAGAAACAAGCTGTATCTATCATAAATTGCACCTTATATAGGTCACTATAAAGAAAAATTGCAGCTAATTGATTAAAATGTCTGTAGTTTTTCTTTATGATTGCATCAGTAGGACTGCTCTTAAAAGATCAATTATATTTGTTATAAAATAAAAATATAATTATTTTTAAAAGCATTTTTAAAAACATCGTGAAAATTAACGAATAATTATATTTAAATTTACACTTAAACATCAATCTAAATTAAACTTATTCCAAAAATAACAAAAAATGATCGATTTGTTTGTAATTTTTATGAAAAATTGCTTTTGTATCGACCGAGTTTTATTTCTATAATCGATTTAATGCTTTATAAAAGAAATATAATCGCTGCTGAAACTTTTAAACATCCATTTACTTTAGTGATAATAAATTTTAATAAATTATTAAACACGAATAAACAATATATATCGATGGCATGACCGGAATGAAAAATTCAGTAATCATGGACATGAAAGACAAATCATTGCATTTGTCATTCAACACCAAAATAAATAATGAACTTTGTGTTGATATATGTAATCCTTACGGGTTTCTATTCTGTTTCTTTTTTGATGTCTAATGTTACCATTGTAAATTCTGCTACCAACTCCCAATGGCTTCTCACTATACAGACCATCTGGTTGACTCACACCAATCCCGTATCTCTATTTACATTAGCAGTAGGTTTCAGAGCAAAAGAACCTACCAAAGTACAGTAGCGACCAGAGTATTCGTGCAGAATGTTAAGGAAAAAAAAAATAAAACGAGTTTCGTGCGTGTTAGATAGCTTTGCGTGCTTTCACATGCAAATAAACCACACGACAACTTCCTCGGCTCCCCCTCACACGCTAAGTAGCTACATGTAACAATACTGCACATTAATTCCCAAGTGAGTCAGTTAGAGTGGAATGTTTTAATGATACGGCAGGCATTTCTTAACTTTTTCCTATTTATACGCACCTTAATATTATCATAACCTTGATTATAAGTTAATGCACACGACGACCTATTTTATTTTATTTTTTTTTAAATAGAAATAATTATTATTCAGTATTATCAAAAAAAGATTAACTGGATACGCTATACTTGTTTCTTTTATAAAATGTCAAAATAAATATAAGTTACTTTTCACGTTAAATATTGAATATTCTGAAACTAATTTATATTCATGGACTGGTGCAACATGCTATAAAATGTTGATCCCAGTAGAGATCTTTTTCGTGACATAAAATATTCTAAATAAGATTTCAAGTTTTTGAGTGAAGCTTTAAAAAAGAAATTAGTAAGCTTTTGTGTAAATCCTATTGAAGTAATAAAATTAAATACAAGCCCTACATATTACATATATATTTTTTTTTATGTAGCATACAGTTTTACAAGAAAATATTATATATTTTACAAGAAAACAATGAGATAAAATAAAATAAATAAAATAAATGGAATGACGTAAACGCTTTTTAAAATTCAATTACGAATAAAATAGTTAAAATTAGCTTTAAAAAATAAAATTTAATATATTCGAATAATTTTCGATGTCCTAATTTTTAATCTGCTTTACATTAAATTTATTTACATCTGAAAATCAATATTGTTTTATAATAATATAATAATTTTTATTCATTTTACATCAAAATAATTATTTTAAAACATAACAAATATTAATTAAGGAAAAAAATATTTATTCTAAATATCCGGATAATATATGAGAAGAATTTTATATCTTTTCAGAAATTCTCCTCCTTTATTAATTAAATGAGTATTTTACTATATTTTATTTTTAATGTATATTAAATATATTCAAACAAATTAATCAGGCAAATATTGTTCCTAGAATGCTCATCTAACCGTACTTGATATACGTTCTTCCAGAAGATTTAGAAAGTGATATGAATTACATGTCTCATGTTAAAGTCACTACTCTAAAATTATGTTAATAAGAGCAGTTTAAAATGAAGTTCTAAGTTAAAACATAAATAAAGAAATTTTTATATACTTTTTGATATAATTAAATTAACATTTCGAGTAAACAGTTTATTTAATTTGCATGAAAAAAAAATCTATTAAAATAAAATTAAATACGTTGTTTATTAATCGATTTTAGTTGCCAGTTTGCTTTGTTTTATTAAATTTAAATCCCCCAAAGTAGTAAATAAATAAAATAAAATATGTGATCGAATAAGGTTTAGAATGGGGAACTGTATTATTCTTACCTAAGAAGAGAATGGAAAAATTACGTTTAAGATTTGAAAAGAGAGTTTTAAGAATGATGTGAAAAAGTTTAAATGATAGAAAACATTCTGTATCTGACAATTCTTGTGTAGTGGATATTATTCGTTTACGTCACGTACCGAAAGAGGAATAGAGATTAAATGTGTCGGTCCTTCTTGCAACCTTCCCTTTGCTATCATATATCTTCGTAAGGATTGAATTAGGTAAAGAATCAATGGGAATTTCCGTGTCAAACGAATGTTGTTTTCTAGTAATTACACAATGCTATAGAATGGCCATGCAATATTTAACCTCTTCAGACATTTTGTTGTCGAAATAAATAGCCTTCATTACTCAACCGTATATCACATAATTTACAGATCAATGAAGTTGTTTCGAAATTGATCCAGAAGAAAATCTTAAATTTAGATTAGCTTACGGTTTTATGAATTAAATGCATATTTAAAGTAGTAAGTGAAGCATAAATTTTTCTTAATTAACTAGAAATGCATAAATCATCCCAACTTTAAAGATAAAATATAACATTTGTTTAACTCGTTTCGTTATTTATTAAATAAACATTAAAAATATGCTTTTTTTTGACTACTTAATTTATATTTTTGTTAAACTTTTCAGCTTATGAATACATTATTACACAATAAATTATGAGATCAAGTAAAAGATTTATTTATAATCAAATATCAAGAAAATATAGAAACTTTACTGTTCTAAAAATATTTTAAAATTTATTATAGCATTATACTGGAAGCAATTCTTTGAATTTCTGGAATTTTATTAAAAAGTTCACTTCATTAACTGTAATAAATATTACTAGATTGTACAAATTTAATTTTATTTTTAATTTACATTTGCGTATTGTAAATTTTAAATGATAAAATTAACTAAAACAACATAAATTATCCTAAGATATAAATTATAGATCGCTAAAAATAAGCAAACTTTAACTGAAATCGGAATTTTATCAAAAATTGATGTATTCTTTCAGTAAAACATTAAAATGGGTATTTGTTAAAGCAAAAATCTACTAATATAGTTTCTGAGATACGATAAACTTTTCTTTCTGAAAGTAAGAATAAAGAAGAAAATAGACGGACTGCCCTTTCAATAATGGAACGCCTCCCTATAGTGAATTTTTATCTATTCATCAATTTTTGAATCGATACGTTATAGATTTTAGTAGTTTCTAAGATTCGTGATTGTTTTCAAACAGCACAGGCGACACGTCTACATATAATCGTTAAGATTCCACGTTTAGAATAGAATCAAACTTAAAATCATTAAATAGTAAGTGCAGGTAGATATGACGCAAATTTCTGATACATCTATATCTCAAGAAGTTATGAATATAAGTTTGACTAAACTATTTTATAATTAAAATCAATTTGCTTTCAAAAAATAATTAATATCATAAAATAGACCAATTATTACATTGCTATATTAGATTAAATAACTCAGAGCAGAAAAGCTGTTGTCAGGAAGCATCTACAATGTGACAGACATAGATGTTGTTAGCCCTGACAGCTACGATAGTCTATTTGTTACAGTTTGCTATGGTTCTTGACCTATCTTCCTCAATATATATATATATATACTTGTCATATGTAGTAATATATACTTCGATAAATTTAATGTTTTTTTTATAATTTTATCATAAGTTTGTAATCAAATACTACTCGAACAAAAAAGGAGAAAGGATATTGATGATATACTTCTATAAAGTTTTATTCGAAATGAATAAAATTGACGTATGATGAACATTTTGATTATCTCGGCACTTGCTTTATTTTACGCTCACTTCTTAATTAAACTCGCTACTAAATAGATCACATCTTCCTGTCTTCTCTCATGAAGGACAGTTAATTAGAAAATAAATCGGACATCTTTCATATCGCATAAAGAGTAACCAGTTAATTGTGGTTATTTTAGCGGTTTTTTTTTATTTTAACACACTAAAATAACCACAATTAACTAGTTACTTATATCTTAAATGCAAAACAATTCACTTAACAGGTTTTTAGATAAGGAGGAAAATAGATTATTTCATTTGTATGAATTATTTCATTTTCTTGATTCACTGCAGAAAGTGCGAATAATTATTCTGGAAAGGAAAATCTAAATGTTTCGTGAGTATTTTAATTAAAAGTAATTTTAGTAACTCTTTAAATTAACTCTTGTATAAATTAAGAATGATCACTCCTTTGCATATCTTTACAAAAGATTTTTACTTTGTTTATATGTACTTCCTTCAGAATAAATTATTTATAGCACACAATAACATTCTAGCTTATTCTTCTGATAAAGAACCAAAAAACAAAAAATGGTATATTTAATCATTAATGATATATTTCATGTAAAAATTATTTTCGAAACTTCTTGTTGATCGAGTTAAAAACTTTGTTTATTATTAAACTTATTTAAAAAATTAGATTATTTCGAGTAAAAATATATTCACGAAGTTTAAATAAATTAATTAAATTTTGATCGAAAAAACTAATTTGATGTGGTAAATTTATTTTAAAGAAATTTAGATGACGTTTATGAAAATCAAGCATTAATTATAACTCCAAACAATTAATATTTATTAAATTAATTATGTTATAATCTTTAAAAATTTTGTGTAATGTAAAATAAAATAATTTTCGAAATATTATTTTAAAATTTTCGTCTTACTATCTCATATATAAATATTTTAATCACCTTAATTATATTGAACAAATATTTCATCGAACGTATTCATATGTGCAAATATTCACTGTATATGTGTATATAAAATTTTTTAATATTTTATTATACTTATTATCATTTAAAAAATAATTAAAAATATATTATTAGTTTTCAGAAAAAATTAAATAAGTGATCCAAACGGTTAAGGAATGAAATAAAAAGTCAGGAATAATTTATAATATAATAAGAAAAAAACATTATTCGTGCACTTAATTGTTCACATCTTACTATGAAGTAAATTAATTCCATGGTATCAGTTTTAAATTTATCTCTCTTAAATCAAATTGGAAGCGACACGAAAATTGATCTATCGCCCATAAATAGATTATTTATAATAAATATTTAGAATATAAATCAACCACATTTTACTCAATTAATAGTATCTTTGCCTCATTATCTAGCTTCGATTCAGTATTATAAGAACAAAAATTCACATGTCTTTGATAATATAATCAGAAAAAAATAAATAATAAACAATATTCATAAATTTGTTTTTTTTTTTATTATAAAGAAATTTTCAATAGTTAAAATAATTTCCCCCTTTTATCGACATATTCGTCATATTTTTATTTAAATCTCATTTTTCTAACTTTATCATTGAAATTTTAAAAAATTATACAAATTTTTATATTATTCTGCTAATTTATTTTCATTTCCATTAAATAGCAGTTGTTTTGTATGTTTTAACTAAAATCAACTATTTTATGAAAAATTTTCGTAAATTGGTGAAAACGTCTTACAATTTAGTGAAAAAATTTCAAAAAAAGCGAAATGATTGCATTAAATAGTGAAAAGATTTCACTATTTAGTGTAGTCATTTCACTTTTGTGAATATTAATTTTAATATAATTATAATTTTAAATTCTTCAAAGTAAGCACATTATTGTAGTTTGAAGTAAATAAGAAAATAAGATTCTAAAGTAGAAGTAGAAGTTCTAAGAAAATAATGATTCTAAAGTAGATTTCATATTTTATTATTTTTTAATTCGTTAACAAAGCAAGTAAGATTTTCACTTTCCAAGATATTATTGTAACATTTAATCTCGAGTTTTAAAACATTTGTCCATCTGTTATCATTATTATCTAACGCATGTCATAAAATATGAATTATAAGTGATTGTATTTAAATTATAAAGATAACACTAGTGGGATTTAAAGACACTTCCTTTAGTTAAAATAATTGCTACCTTACCAAATAATTAATGCTATTCTTAACTTGTAAAAGTAACTTAATTATATTTATTTTATTGTTAATTTGATTTATGTCGATGTTTCTCCGCACTACAAAATAATTTATATAGATTTTCGGTTATTATTTAATGGTATTTTACTAAATGTTTATTCACAATTATTTTCTATTACTGTTATTATGAAAAGCGATTTTTTTATACTGTTTTCGATTATTTAAAATATTTATAATTAATAATTCATTTTCGGACACATAATTAATGTTAATAAATATAATAAAACAAAATCTGAATCCATAAAGTAATTTGTCTTCAGTATAATAAATCTATTACGCTAGGAATTTTGACAGATACGGCTTATTAATTATTTTCTAAGCTGCTATAATCTGCGACATTAGTTAAAAGTAAACCTTTGAACATTAATCTGGAGAAATAATCAAGAGAGGAAAACAAAATTCTTTTAAAGAAGACTAAAAGTAGTGATCTTAAGCCAACCTTACAGTTTATGGTTGCACGGCAACATTTCAAGAATCAAAAACATTTTAAGGAGGAAATGCAATTTTGTATGCCCTAGAAATTATTTACACGGAAAGGAAACTTTCTTCAAAGCTTCTTTGGCTGTTTTCTTTTACTTTAAACTACTTTTTTTTTTACAAAACATTCACACTAATTTAATTCGCAGTATTTTTATGGTTAACAAAAGGGAAGGAAAGATCTATAATAATTTTTCGCAAATTTAATAGGACGGTTTGTAATTTTGCGTTATGTTTTTAAAAATGATCATTATTAATTTTATGATTTTATTTGATTTAGTTTATCTTTAAATGAATTTTATTAGTTTGTTGTATATAAAATTTAATTAAAATATATCACTGTAATAAAGCGTTTCATTTAAATTCTCGAATCTTAATTAAATAGAATAGAAGATGGTTAAAAGTATAAAAAATATAAATTTCAAATGTTCAGATTTTCATATAAAAGTTATACTATTCAAAGAAGAATAGAAAATTGCTTTTAACTATTATTTTCACGCGATTTTTAAATATACGAGTCCATCGGATATTTTTTATAATATTACTTTTCTTTCGCGATAATAAAATTTGCTCCCAAGATGACCATCGCCGACAAATCTTAATGTCGATTATATTTTAAGAGATAGAAAAAAATTGCTTCTGGTGACAGAACGAGGTTCCGAATTTCTATTTGTAAATCTAAGAAACTACATTTAGACCTTACAATCAATTGAAGCATAGACTACTCGAATCTCTTGAGAAGAAAACATTACACTGAATTGTAACTAGAGATCAGCAAATTTTAGTGATGTGTCGACATTTTCCTTCACTAATCATTTAGACTCTGTTTGCGTTGAAAGTTATCTTAACGAAGAAAATCTTTTCAGTTTGATGACTTTCACATTCAGATAGCAGATAAACATTTCCAGTCGCTATTGTGATATATACAAAGTTAACTGTTTTCAATTATTTCGGTTAATATTTTTTAAAATTATTCAGATCATATCAACTAAAACAATCATATATTTAAACAGAAACTTTCAGGAATCATAAATAAATTTATTAATATTAAAAGTATAAAATAAACGTTTTTATTTCATATATAAGTTGAATAAATACATAAATGATAGGTATTAAACTAATATAATATATAGATTAACATTAACATAAATATTATTGATAGAATTAGAGAAGTCTTAATACAATTTATTTAAGCAATGTAAGATAAAATCATTTACTCATATGAGTAGCTTGATAAAATAAATGTTTAATCATACAAGTGCTCATACACAAATGCTATTGATGTATTGTATATGTATCAATTTAGCCTATATCTAGATAAAAAAGTAATATCATTTTATTTGTGCAGCATATCATATCTCAGATACATGAAGTTGTGCGTGGTATATAATATTACGATATTGCTACAAATAGTTTGATATCATAATATTATTTGGAATAATAGTAGTAAGTCGGCCAGATGGAACAGCTGTTTGCCACCTGCAGTATCGGGATCGATTCCGTCCCATATTGCTAAATTTTCTCAGAAAGGTCCGGAGTTGCTGTCAATCCCCATCATTCACTATCATAGGTATGAGTATCTGATTAAATGGATGCTGAATAGATCACTTAGAAGGTCGCAGTGCGAAGACCACACTCTCCTCTCTCTTCTAATATTATTAGTGTAATTTCAGTGTAACTCATGCGAAGAATAATATATTGCATATTAATTAAATGATTAAATAAGTTTAAATTTCTTACAATATCATCGCAATTTCTGTATATATATATGATTATTGAATTTAATCATTAAACAAATTACGAGTAATTTATTAAAATCGTTTAATCATATTTGATATATCTTAATAATAAATCAAACGTGATTACTTTATCGTTTGTATGTGTTATATTAAAGAAGTTTTGTATTCGGATTTATCAGATTTTTCTGTATTAATGTTATCTAATCTACTTTTGATTAAAATGTAGTAAAAATGAATTATGTATATTCAGAAATTTAAGTATATTTTTCTCGGAAAATGTTTAATATTGTCCTTGAATTTCTATATTATTGATAACAGTACATTATATAAGTATTTGATCTAAAAATATCTATCGAAAATAAACCTATGAAAAAGAATTGAACAGCTCCTCATCCGAAAGGAGACAGAAAATTTTATTTTTTAATATTAAATTTGGGAGTAAATGGTCGTAATTATTATCTATTGATTTCTCTGTTTGTATTTAGAATATTATTTCTTGTTAGTAATTATTAGAATTGCAAAAATTTAATTTAAATATACTGTATTTTTTTACAGAAATTATTAAACACAATTTCAAGTAAAGCAACCGTTCGTTTATATTTAGATCATTCGATTAACCAGAAAAAAAAAATTGAATTTTATTATTAAAGAAAAATAAACAAGTTTCATCGACAGAAGAAACAACTGTTGCGAAACTTCCAAATGTCATCAAGGAAATAATGCTTGAATATATTCTCAGCATGGTCACGGATCTTTTGTTATTCCGTCTTGTTTTTCTTTCACTAGAAAATGTATACATCTCTGAAAGACTTATCATGCAGTCATACGGTACTCTTAATGTATTGTTAACGATAAGAAAATATTCAATTTACTGTTTATCTAGTCTGAATTATCTTCAATAATTGTTCAGCTCTATCATAGCAATATATTATAGATTGATTTTAGTAATTTATATAAGTAAGAATTTTCTTTTAAAAAATTAAAAATTAAGAAATTTCTTTTGAAAACTATTTATTTTTTATTGTTTGATAATTTGTACTATTAAAAAAGGAAGAAAAAATGGAGTATGTTTTTTCTCATTTTTTAGATTAATTTTTTAAACCTTTAATCGAAATTAATTTAATTTAATAAAGTATCAATTATATTATTTTAATAGTAAGAAAAAATATATATTTTATGTATTTTTTCAGCATAACAGTGTCTTATACATTCTATATGATTGATATGTTTGGAATGTGAAGTGAATAAATATTTAGTTTTCATATGATCTTCATGATATCTCAAGAGAATTTTAATGTTTTTATGAATAAATAAAAAAAGTTTACAAAAAATATTAATTTTAAAATAAATTATTATGTGTTTATTTAAATAAATTTAGAATGATTAGAAAATTTAAATATTGAATCAATGCGATACATTTTATTAATTTTTTCATATTTATATTAATTATTTCGAATATTCAATTATTAATGATTAAATTAATAATTATTTACAAGAAATAATCATTAATTATACGAAATTTCGTATATTAATAATTATACGAAATGTTTTATTTAATATCTTTAAAATATTTTTTTAAGTAAGTAAAATTTTATATTGTGATATTCATGAGTTGATTTTAATTATTTTTAACATTGCCATTTTTAAAATAATAATAATAAAATTAATTAAACTTGTAAAAAAGGAAAATATAAATTTTAATACTTCGATTGTATTAGTATTTTTATGCGATTTTAATTTAAAAAATAGAATAAATTAATTTTCAAAAATATGCATTCGTTGATAAATAATATTCAGATATTTGGATATACAAATATTTATTTGATCAACTAATTGAATTTTTAATCAAGTTTTGTTTAGAATAAAGATGAATACATCAAATCTTTTAAAAATTTAATCATTTGATAAAGCTTATTAGTTTTCATGATAAGAAAGTTATTTTTCTTTCAGAATCTTTTGTTCTTTCTTTTTAAATACTCGAGCATCTTCAGTTTTTATAAATTGCGTGAAACATATACGAGGTAATACGGTTTATATCTATTAAAAATACTATAAATGGTATCAATATTCATCGATTCTGTCAGTAAAGTAATAATTTTATCATTCAACTTCTTAAAGATTCAGCTTTTTTGACAGTTACAAAACAATAAAATTTGACATATCCAGAACAGAAGATATTGGCTGTTTGCCAGGGATCAGTGTATAAGATAGGGATGGCATGATAAAGGAGAAAGATTGAATTCAGAAGATATTTGACACAAAACAAAATAGGCACATAAAAATGAACTGTAACAATGAAGGGAGAAGAATATTCATAGATTAATTTACTTAAGAGGTTTAAAAAAACCTTATCAAATTCGAAAGAAAATTACAACAATGGTTTAGTTTAATGAAAACGTTCAAAATACTAAACATCTTTTGATTTTTTCGAATCATAAATTTAAAATATAATTATTCAGTTTGCATTTAATGAAATAAATAGTCGTTTTGTGCAGGATCAAAACATTATGAAACAAAGAAAATACAAAAATTTTATGGAACTGTTAACAAATAATGTTATATTTAACTAGATATATACAAAAGATTTATAGCTTATTTTAAATAAATTAAACATCATTCGAAAATCTTGTTACCAGTTATAATTTCTTACTATCACACTTATTTTGAATTAAACAAGTTTAGTATTTATAGCATGTTCCCCTTACAATCACTCTTCCTATAACATTATTCTGTTATGCGGGAAAGCCAACTTTTTGTAAAATGAATTATTTCATTCATCCATTTTTGGTTCAGCTATTGAACTAAGTAATAATCAAGAAAGACAACCAACATCGATTAAATATAAATCAAGTCATCTATATTTTTCACAATATTGATTTTATATTAATCTTTACTCGAAATATATATTTTTTTAAATGATAACTGTATACCTGTTGATTTTCAAATATATTTTTTTCTATTTTTAAAGCAAAGAATGCACATTAAAGTTATGAAAAAATTCCGAGTAAATAGATATCTACAAAAGTAAAGAAATATTTGAAATTTAATTAAAGAGTTAAATTGCAATAATTAAAATTTTTTACATTTAAAAACGTTTACTTTTATTCATAAGTTTTTCGATGTACGATTATCTCTTTTTATATCTCTAACTTGATATAAATTACTGTTATTATTAAATGAATGATATATTACTTCAGAAATAAAGAGATAAATTAGACTGTTATAATTATCGTGTTTAAAGCGGAAAAAATACAAGAGAGATGCAAACTTTCGGAATTGATCTCGTTTTTTGATGAAAATAAGGTATGACGCTGCTAATATGTCATAAGATATTTTATAAAATAAGCTATACATATTGTATAATCTTCAAAACGAAGAAAAAGTTGATTACCTGCTATCTATCATCTCGTTCTGGTTGTAAAATGAAGAAATATATGTTCAGCTAAATGAGCAAGACTGTTTGGAAAACGAGAAAATAAATCTCGAGATATATATCATGTCTAAAGCAACTACTAAATCAATTAATATGGAAGAGATGGATTGATAGAATTGTATAAAAACTGAAGTACGTTACTTAGAAGAAGCTTATGAGTTAACGGGAAGAATAAGAACAGCAAGAGTTTCATTTGAAAATTTTTAAAGAAGAAAATACTTTGATATAAAAGAGAAAAAATGATTGCAGTAAATTTTTTGGCATAAATTATATGAACTATAATTTAAATAAATAATATTATTTAATTAATTTGAAGAAAAACAAAACATTTATTTTTAAATGTTTAACAAAAATAGGAATATATTTTTAGTAATTCTTATTAAAAACTTTAAAGTAATTTTTTATAAGAATATTTTCATAAAATTATAAATGAAATGTTGCTTTATAAAGTTATTTTTAATTAATTTAAAAATAAATTATTTGTAAAATAAGTTTATAATCTTAATGCTTTTCTCTTCGAATAAATTATTTTAATACTTACAATTTATATTAATCGTATAAATCCTTAGTATATGTAAACAGTAATTTTCCAGTGAATAATTTTTCTCTACAAATATCTTTATCATTGTTGGTTTTGAAATTACAAAATGATTTTTGATCTTATATATATATATATATATATTTGAGATATGTTAATTATCTATAACTGTCAAGCTTTGAAAACAAATATATGTAGAAAATTCTAATATTTGTTCACATAACTAATAAATTTTCAATATTTACTAAGCTTGCAAAAATACTATCAAAAAGTTATTGTTAAACTTTAATTTTTAAACTTTGAAATATTTAAAAATAAAGTACTGTATATATTTTTAATAATTGAAAAGTTTAGTTTTCACTTTCCTAATAGAAGAAAAGTTAACTTTTATTTAAAAGTGTAAAAATTTATAAATTATAGTACTGTATTTTTAGATTTTTTGTCAGTAAACATTGGATGATTTATGACAGTTTGGTACAAAATTAAGGTTCTAAAATTTCTAGAAGTAAACAAAATACATAGTTATCTGTCTCTATAAGTAAAGGACCAACTTTTAAGACAACTTTCTTTTGAGTCAGACAGATCACGTAACAGAGAAAAGTAGAAATGAGCTAAGCAGCTAACCCTGTTATCTTTTGTCGCACAATTTGTATTTAAGGGGATTGCAATGTCAGCAACGGTAGAGGTCCTCGGGGTACTACATATTTAGTTTACTTGTCCACAAATATCACTCAACGTTCCTACTTACCCTGCAGATTGTACACTCTAGAGATCAATAGGACGGGGGTTGGGCGTGATCAGTGTGATAAACAACTTTGACAGCTGATAGATGGTGCTGCGAGAGTAGTATCCTATCCTATAATGACAACTCTGGCTTACTGTTATTTGCAATAATGATTCAGTCTCTCTGAAAAATTCCACGTCACCGCTACTTTAAAAAAATTCTCGAAACAATTTGAAAAAGTATAGCCTTACAGAATAAATTTTGAAATTTGAATAACTGTCCTCTTTTAATGTTTTTGAACGGAAATATTTTAAAAACAATTTTTTCTTTTCGTTTAATGTCTCATAGAGATCTATTCTATAACTAAGTATCATTAAATCATATTAATTTATTATATCAATCAATTCTCCAGTGTATATATCAACTGTATATCACAGACGATAATTATTATTGTAGTATGAAATATGACTAAGGCTACAAATCCCTAGTGTGTTTAGTCATAACGGATATTTGCATTTTAGAATGAGATATTTTGTCTTTTTTACTTTCCCAAGTGACTCGAATGAAACGGTTCAATTTTGGGCGTGTTCCCCTTTATACGTGACTGCAATAAATATTTTGTCGTCATTTTTACATAATATTGTAAGTCGAGTAATTGATGCTTGTTTCGCTTGTTAGCCACATTGTTTCTACTACAAATGGTAACTAAGAACTGACTATGACTGATCTATCGATGACAATTCTGGGACGACCGTTACGTGAATGGATATAATTGGCGTCGTTTCAAAAAGTGAAGCACGTATGGTATCTGCTATCGTGTACTAGACAGTCGACTAATTATAAAAAAAAAATTTAAATTATTATAATTCAAAAAAAATCGTAACGCAATTTAATTAATGCGATAATTATTTAATGAACGTTTATAAACTTTAATATCGGTTAATTCTTTTTTCTTTTCAAAACTTAATGATTTTAACGTTATCAGTTATCGGAGATGAAATTTGTATTTTCTATCTTAGGCTATCTGCTGTCACACGATCGATAAATGATGTTTTTCTCCAAGAGTGTTGACAAACCCTTCTCTGCTGCTGATGATTTGACTTCCTGGCGTCGCTATTGACAGCGCGAACGATGAATTTTACTCATCTTTGAGTTGTAGAGATTGACGAAACTTTTGGTATAAGCTGTTACAAAACTTGTTTAAAAAAAAAAAAAGAAAAGAAAGAGAGTGCATCTTTAATCCAATCTTGTTCTAAAGTTTTACGAACTAAAACTTTTGAAACCAATAGAAAATTTTGAAAATAGTAAACACGCTAAAGTGATTTTATTATTTTCTAATCGACTTTGAAAACATTTAAATTTAATTCTTAACAAGATCGAAGCAAATATTATAAAAAAATAATTGTGTAATGGTAACATAAATTTTATATACTGTAATTATTACATGCTTAACTCACTTTAACAGCTTTTATGACTGTAATAATCTCTCTTCTTGTAATTATAATTATAAAAGTTTTATTTAATTATATAGATTTTTGCGCTAGTAATTATATAATAAGTAGTAATTACACTAAAATTCTTTAATATTTAGAAGAATTGAGAACAGTAAGAGCTTTGTAAATAATATTATATACAAATTACTGTTTTAACTATAACTATTATGGATATTAATTAAAAATAATTAGGCAGTAATAATGATAGTAATGTAATCTTCTTTTCAACGTACACATCCGATATTTATGTATTTATGATTAAACATGGAAGAAAGTGTATCAGTTAGGAATAAATTTTCTCTTTTATAATGACATGTTACAAGAATTAAATGGCATGCAACAGAAATTAAATTATTATCCACGAGAGTTACATGATTAAAAATTAAATAAAACACGTATTAGCATACAAATCAAAATTTAAGTATTAAAAAAATATTATAACCGAATTTTTTTAAGCAAAACATATAGATGAAAACACTGAATTATAAGTTAATTTGCGTGTGATTAACTTTTTAGATCCAATATTTATTTTAATTTTTTTTAATATTTTTCACTGTAATTGGCTCTTAAAATTTTTGTTGCAAATTGTTTAAATTGTATTTTATTCAATAAAAAAAATATCTCTAAAACTTTTTATAGAGAATTTATAGTCCATGTTCTGTATGTATGACATTCAGTTATTAATAATTATTAAACACAAATGTGCAAATGAAACAATTATTTATTTTGAAAGCTTATATTGTAATTAATAATTATCGCATTTTTATTAATTGTTTAAATATTTTATTATTAATTATATAACGAAATGATTATATGTGATGCTACTTACAATTAAAAAAAATATATTTTTGTTTACGCACATGTGATAAGTTAAAAAATAAGAATTCATTTTTCCTATGGCGAAGCTAATGAAAACTCGATCAATAATGTTTCTAATATAACTTATGAGTTTTTATGTAATGTCATTTTTCTGGTATGGTAACAAAAGTTTTCATCGCAGTTCAGGAACTAAATTATTTACATAAAATTAGATGTGGTTCATACCGTAATAACATACTCCGGATACTGCATGAAACAGTAATTTGTTGGTGTTGCCTGAAATTTTGAAAAAATGCATAAACTATGTAGTTTCTTCCATGGACATTAATCTTTTCAAACATTCATTTTTCTTCCTTTCATATCATTCCTCTTTTAGAAAGTTCCTTTCCTGAATAATAATGTATTAGAATTTCATTTCCATTTAGATTTAGTTCTATTCACTATTAAATGAAAGCAAAAAATAAAAAAAATTATTTGACAAAGTCAATACAATTTTTAAATCATACACATTTCTGAAACAGTTAACTATCATTACGCATATTTTTATTATATAGATTTGCAAGAAATTCACGATAGTTAAAATTCAATTAACGATGTAAGGATATGAAAATGAACTGGTTTTACGACCGAGATGAGTTATATTTTTTAGTATAAAATTTTTCTGTTGCTACAAAAGATATTTTGCGAAATTTTCTATTCGAACGAGTCCCTTTACAGTATGTCCATCAAAATGTACACTTATAGAACCGTACTACATCAAAAATATATGATATTTCCGATATCCATAGCGACAGTTAAGTGGATATTTTTTGGAACAGAGAGTCATCTGTCTGTTCCAGTTGTCATGGTAACTCCCCTTAGAGTAATATTGTCAACTTTAGGTTGAATACAAGGCTACTAGGCAATGTTTACATCGGAAATGTTCTGTTATATTACTTTTCTGTTTTAGATGAGATTTTTATTTTATTTTTAAGTGCAACTTTAACTACAACCGTGTAACCAATGACTTTCCAAAAGTAATTTAAAGCTTACTAAAGTATGGTTTCTTAAGAGTTCGGTTTTTTTCTTTCCCAGAAATACAATAAAAGATAATTTGATTTCGAAATTGGATTGCTATAACTTTAATGTTTACATTAGATATTTAGATAAGTGCTTGTCCTTGCATTTACAAATTTTTATAACCTGTTTACGGCTATTACAAATAATATAAATCAAAATAGAAAAGGAAAAGGGTTTTCTTTATGATTCCATTAGAATTCTTTCTTTCTACACTTAATTTAAATGTAAATAATGAAGCAATAGTTAACAAAACACATTATATGAGCCTGGTTTGAATGTTTTTAAGAAAAAATATACATAAATCCCTTTTTTTAATTCTATACATATCCTGTAATAGTGACAACTGTTCAACTCTAATAAAATAACGAATTGGAAATTATGCCATTAAAAAAAAGAAATTTTTATACGACAATTATATATGCATATATATATAATAATAATAATAGAAAATACGTCAATATGAGATAGATAAGACTCTAAATAGATCTTTGTTAAGTTCCAAGCTACCATTCTAGAACAATTATTCTCAAGAATATTAAAGTAACTTCATGAATACTTAAGATTCTATCTCTCTGCACTAAAATTTTAAGATAATTGTTATAACTGAAATAAAAAAGTAATATTTAGTTTATTGCTTGTTTTTACATTTCTTTATATCTTTATTGGCTTTTCAATAATTGTAGCTGATGAAGGATATTTCTTGTATTATCAGATACATGATTTTCTGCTTACTCAATATGGTTATTATCAATAGGAAACGACTCATCTGCCCTTCACTACATTTCCTACATGACATACAAATAGCTTTATATGGACTTCTGCCAGTGAACGCTATGGTTTGGACACCAGAGTGGAAAATGATGGATGGCAATTATTGGTGTCTCTGGCTAGGTTTTCCACTTCAGATAACGTCTTGGCATTGAGCAAGTGGTTGCTGATCTTTGGATGACTGAAACTGTCATCTTCTGTGACATGTATGGATTGTAAAAAGAAAGACAAAAATTTCTATCTCTAACCACATTAACAAAAACTTTTGTTTTCTTGAAGATAGCGAAAACTTATTGAACCCCAGGCAAACATCTTTTTCCCTAGGGAGACAATAAAACACGAGGCTGCACTTTTACGTGCTGATTGTGATGTACGATCGAAAATAAGAAATATGGTCGCACCAATCTTGCCAAAAACATTCTCAGTTATTTGTTCACGACAATGAAAATTTGATTCATGGTAAGATTGAGAACACTGCTTTCATTTTATATATATAGTCGTTTAGTTTGCACTGCACAAGCTGGAAAAATAAGTTATCTTTTATAATCAGAATTAATGTTGCATAGTTTTGAAAACTTAAATTCGTAAAGATTTAAAGAACAAGAACGTTTTTCTTCTAAATATTATTTTATAGTGTAGAAATTATATTAATGGTTACATTTTTAAGTTCAAAAATAACTTACTTTAGGAAAGAGTGCATTTTTTTTTATTTTTTGCTAGAAAGTTTTATTAAAATAAAACTGTTTTAAAAATATATGTTTGTTTAATAAAATAACATCTTATTTTCTGAAATTACAAGCTGTTTTTTTAATACTTTGTCTTATAACTGACGAAATTCTGATATATTTATCTTCTTTCTAGAAAAAAAAAATAAAAATTGCTATGGTCATTAGAGATAAAGAATTTCCGTTATTCAGATGGTTATCATATGAAAGATTATTTACAATTGACATAAATCTTCTTTTAGTTTTCATTAGGCAAAGGGAAATAATATATCATTCTTCAATAGAATCAACATATTCCATGATTTATAACTTCATGGAATATTCTTTAACAAAACTCTCGCTTGTATGTAACAGATACATTGGATGTAATAGTTGACAAGAAAACATTTGACTTCACAATAGACAAACGTTGTTTTGTGCTCTTTTGGGACGAAGTTTTATATATTTCATTCTTTTATGTTCTTATCTTCTTTTTTTTTTTTTTCCTTCTTCTAGAAAAGTTTTTTCTTATCTCGAAATATCAATTTGTTTTAAAGTTCGATCGGAGAATTTTTTCAAAGTTCTTTAATTTAATTTGATTTAAAATATTTGATAAATTTTAGAACATAAGCATATTACGTTTAAAATACATTAAGGAGGAAGAAAAAATTAAAAAAATAGAAATATTTCTTGAAATTTTTTTTTCAGATTTGAATAATTTCATAATTACGTTCTGAAGCATATAATAAAATTCTTGTGATTTTGTTTTATATTGACAAACCATCGCAAAGTAATGAATGTTTTAAGAAGAAAACATCATAAAAAATTTCTAGTTTCCAATCTTTTTATTAAAATATTTTTTAGAAATAATTTTTATATGCTATTTTAAATGTCATGTTAAAAATATTACTAAATTAAATTAATAAAAATATTTTAATTATTCCTAATGCATTATATCGTTCAGATAATTCATAAAATATAATTTTCGTTTATTTAATAAAGATTAAAAAATTTACATATTTTGCATCTATTGGTGATTTTATGGTGTTGAAACATTGAATTTTGAATATGTAAACGTTAAAATGATAAATATAAAATACTTCCAAATCTTATGACCGTTTAAATCTCCATTCAATAATCTCTAAGTCGAGTAATGCATAATTCTAGATTGTTTCTGAACAAATTTTAATTTTAACTTTTCCCGCTTATATTTTTTATTTTAATATTTTTTTGATTCAATTTAAAAGTAATTATAGCATAGAATCCAATCATATCCTATCAGTAAACATAGACGACTGAATAAATATTATTAATTCAGAAGCAAATTAACATTACAGTATTGTTTTAAACATTTAAGTTTTTATGATTTCATGAAAATTATGAAAATATTTCCCATGAAATTATTAAATATTTATGCAAGATTTTTTTAGTAAAAACAAATTTTTACTAATGGACTGTTTTAGATATTTTTATTAATGCCCTTTTAAATATTGAAACCTTGTGAATAAGAAGAAAAAAATGAATCTTTCATCATAAACAAAATTATAATAAATGCATAATATTATATATTATGCAATACTCCGAATATTTACATAATTTATATTTTTAAATAAAAAATTTCAGACTAAAAGTTTGATTACTTGAATTATTTAATGTAGAATTAGTTTTAAATTATAAATGGAGAGTAAATATATTTATTACAACAGTTTGATCAAAATTAAATTTGAGAGAATATCCGTTTAATTCTTTATATGATATCCAAGTTAAACCTTACAATAAACTTGTTTAACGAATCGATCATTATTAATTATAATATTTTTATAAAAATAATTCTGTCCTCATCAACAAAATTTAAAATAAAAAAATTATAGAATTAAAATATATATATATATATATCCATAAAAATGATTAATTATTATGTTAATTATTAATATAATTTAATTTATGAAGTAAACAATTTTTTGTCATTGTTATGTTTCAACGTTGCTAGAATGAAAGATTTACAGCATACGTAAGAGAGTTTATTATACCTAAGAATAAAAGAACGAAGAAAAAGTATAGAAATGAAATATGATCAAGTGATTATAAACAATATTTAATTGACTTTTACGAGATGGCAATTTCGGAAAAAACCCTTAAACATGCAAATAGATTCATGCTACATTCAATGTTTTTACCATACGATTCCTGTTTTGGTGCAGAGTTCGTGACTGTAATCATCGGTTCATCGTCTAACACGAACTAATGTGAAACTGTATGCATTATTTCGTGTTTGTAAAGTAAACCACAGCACTTTCTGTTAATAAGTTCTTAGAAATTTTTCGCAAATATTTTTCTATATAAAATGAAAGTAGAATCTAAATGAACATAAAAGTTATTTTTATAATTACTTATCATGTTTTAATATTTCTAAAATATAATTTATATTAACTTCTTTTATAAATTAAAGAAAGTTTTGTAGTAAGAAAGATAGATATATGATAATACTAACAACAAATATGTTTACTGTAAGACAACAGATGTTCAGTAGTTAATTGCTTAGGATTAGAAGAAGAGATAACGACAATCATTAATTGTTGTGTCAATTAAGTTGTCTACCGAGTTCATTCACGCCATCTTTGTTGGTGAAGAAATTCTCCTCTCTGGATAATTCGAACATCCTTCTCGCATTTAGATGTACATCGTAATGTTAATAGTAAGTAATAAGAACATGAAAACATATTTCAGTCTGATCGATAGAATTAATTATCAAATTTTACGTTTAGCCTCTGAAATATTTCTATAATTATAGTTCTTTTAAATACATTTTATTCAGTTTGATAATTTAATAGGAAGGAAAATATATGTAGTTTGTTTAAAGTGTTATCTGAAATTCATACCGAAATCCTTAAAATTTAATAGAAATGTAACGACTATAATTCATCACTGTTTATTTTGTCACATATACTTATTCATTCTGACCTAGAAAAATCATTTTAATTAACATGCACTCTTGCATGTCAATTCAATGATTGAATTAACGTGAATTTTTATTTTTGAAATGTTGAGCAATTTGATTCAACATACATTTATAAAAAATGCAATCAAAAATTGAATATACAGAATACAAGATATATAAATATTTAATCGATAATTTCTATTTATTAAACCATACAATTCCACATGCTATGTAATTTGTATATCTTCTTATTCTATTTTTATTATTTTAATAAAAATCTCTTCTACATAGACGATGTTATGTTCATAATTCAATGTTTTATGTACATGATTTGTTAGAAGTTCACATGATTCATTATCGGTCACGTAGATGTTTTTGCTTATTTTAGCCTCTTCTAAGTTTCTATAATTTGTCCCTTTAAATCCTATATTTTCCTCAATTTATAATTTAAAAATAACTATTAGCATAAAATATAGATATACCAAATCTTCGGTTTAAAAAGCTGATTTGATTTTTTTCTAGGCAAATATTTTTATTTAAGATATATAATATTAAAAACTATCAATATAGAAACTTAAAACTAAAGAAAATCAAATGAATAATTTATTTTAATTCATAATATTTAAAATAATTACATTAATTTAATTATCAATTAAAATTAATTATCAAAATTTAAAATTTAGCAAATATTATTATTAATAGATCGATAAATATTATTGAAAATTAATTAGAGTTTAATTTGCTTTGAGTTAGCATTATAAATTAATAGAAAATAATTTATTAAATATTTTATTACATATAAGTTTTGTGTATATATTCGCAATATCTTAGCTTTAATTATAATATTAAATTTTATAATTTTATATTAGTAATGGTAAAAATTATCTACTGCTTTCAGTATTTTAATGATTGTATATAAAGAAACTATTCATATTTTAGAAATATTATACATTAATTCTTGTTTTCAAATGTTTCCTTTCGTATTCTTCTTTTATATACAAAATTCATAATTTAATACTAGGACAATATATTTAATATTTTATAATTTTAATATCAAAGCGAATTCTTCGAAAGAAGCATGCATTATTAATTCACTCTTCTATTTTAAAAAGCATCAAAAAATGTTTATTCTTTGTTTTAATGTCTTTAGCAGGAAAAAATTTATTATGGAAACATATAACGATATCTAAAATACAAAATTATTTAAAGTTTTTTTTTATTATTTATTTTTAAAGTTTAATAGTGTTTTTCTAGAAACTTTTTCTGCTAGTAAAAAAATGTTCCACCGCAATGTTTTTGTCAGTAATAAAATATATAGACTCTTCTTTTTTCTCAACTAGCATGTTCTGTCATACTTGAAATAAACTCATACTCATTTTTCTTTAGTTTTACTTTACTTGTTTTTTTTTACAAAAGCAGTTATGAATGTATATAAACGTATAAAATAAAAACTCATAAATTTATATTAAACAGTTAATATATTAATTAGTTTTTCTTCTTGATAACTTTTTAGCTAGTTCTGGTTAATATTTTACTGTATTACAACATTTTCATCTTGATTTTTATTATATTTTCAATGAATCCTTATTAAATATGTATGATTATGTTATTTTAAAGTACTTCTGTAAAAATAAAAAAAAATTATTTTAACAATAAATTTTAGAAATTCTATTTTCTGATTATTTTTAATTACTGAATAAAAAGGAATATCTATAATTATACATTTGTAATACTTGAAAAGTTCACGAATCTTATATAACTTAAAAAATTCTAAGTGAAGGGAAAAAAATCCATTTCAGAAACAAGTATGTCTCTATTTTTGCAAATTATCTAATAAAATAGTAGTTTATCTACACCTGAGAGGTTTTGAAATTCACTACTTATTATTTGCATAACAAAGACATGATTAAAAAGCACGCAATTAGAAGAACATTTTAAGAATCAATGTTTATCACTAGATCAAAGAATAATGCAAATGTAGAATAGCCAGAAAGTAGATATTTGTTTTTAAGTAATAAAATAATCGAAATGAATGCAGTTCGATTGAAAAAAAATAAATAACGTTGCATTATTTTGTTGTTTTTTCGTAAAAAAATATAAAAAATCCAAAAATTGAGTGTATTTAAATACTGTTAAACAGAATTATCAGTAAGCAAATATCTAAATTTGAAAGAAAGAAATTAAATTTAATATAAATACAAAAGATATTTTTAAATATTTAAGTAAATTAGAACATTGATTTAATCAAAGCCACATAAAAATATGAATGTTATTACATGAAATAACATGGGATATAAATAAAACAAAATATATTTCTGAATTTTCGTAAAATTGGATAGATAAAATATAAATTTACCAAAAGAAATAACATTATTTTTCTGTGAATATAACATATACATTATAGTCATCCTATCAGTATTGAACTATTTTATAATTCATAAAACCATAAACTTTTAGTTTTGAATACAAAATTTATATCAAACTCAAATCTTAACTTCTGAGGGAGAAAATACTCAAGGACAATAGCTTTTTTAATAGGAAAAAATTCCGGCTGCTTGATGATGCTGAATATCTAGTTTTATTTTTTCTGTAAACCGAATGTTTATTATTTAATGTTATATTATTCTGCTACTAATGAACATCTTAAATTCATCACCTAAATAAACTTTAATAAAACGGGAAAGTAATAGTTTATAAAGATAAACCGAAAATAAATACATCATAATTAAATTTTATAGTTTTACATTCGCACTTTAGCATTTTCTACAGTTTTGGACTGAAAAACTGTTTTCTTAATAGATCTTATCTCCAATAATTAGCTTAACATTAATTAATAGTAAGATTGTTACGAAATTTGTGAATTATAATTGTAAGTAATGGTATATTATAATGATAAAATTATAATAATAAATGTTCTTTTTATCTTAATGAGATATTTATAAAATTATTACATAGTTTTAATTTTCTTGATAAAATTTTATATATTTGAAAACAAGTTTTCATTCTGACGATCGTTAACTTAATGAAAAATAATTCTGAACATATATAGTTTATAATAAAGAAAAATAAAAAAGAATAATAAAGCAAAAATTTTTAAAATAACTTTAAAGAATAGTATCATATTTTCATTTCATCGATATTTTTTCATATTTTAAGGTATTTATATTATAAATAATAAAGTATAATAATATTTCATATTTTATAGTAATTACGAGAAATCTTTAAATTTTTAAATGATGCAGAGACGAAAAAAATACTATATGTCAATATTTATAAATATTGTTAATAAAAATATTTTAATTTAATCACATTAAATATGAATATCAAAAAATTTTGAGATAATTCTTGTATTAGAACCTTATTTTTAATAATAATGATAATAATATTAAAAATTTATCATCAAAATCTAATAAAAGTAATTGAACTGAGCTGGAAATTATTTTTCTGTTTATTTAAAATAAATTAATATTCTTATACGGTTTACACAAGAAAGTTAAAGTCGTGCAAAACTAACATGATGAATAACAAAGATAAATTCTTTCTGTTGTTTTTAGGATTACAGTTAAAATATTGTTATTAATATTATAAAAGTAATATGGTTACTTCAGAAATATAAATTAATTTGAATATTTTATTAGAATAAAAAAATAATTTTTAATTTTGGTAGTGTTTGGGCAATATTTTTAACGAATGTTAAACTTGATTTTTTTAAATTTATATGAAAATATTAAAAACTTGTTTTTGATGAAATCGTTGTTATATAAAAAATGTCATCTTATGCTCAGGTTATATCAAAAGATCTTTTTGAAAATCCCAACTACATATATAGATTTTCAGTTATTAGTTTAAAATCTTTATAAAAGTTTCTCAAAATCTTTATGAAAAATTTAATCTTTATAAAGGAATCAGGTTTGATCTTTTTTTAAATAAAAATACTTATTTTTAACTTTATAATTATTGATTAAATCGATAAAATGAAGTGAGAGAGATTCTATATATTTTCTTCTTCTTTTTATTCATTAAAAAATATTATCACTGTTATTAATAAGAAAAGCAGTTTATATTAATTCTTTATCTTTTAGAATATTATTCTATAAAGTTGTTCTAATAAAAATTTAATTTTAAAATTGAATTAAGAAACTCTATCTATAAGAAATTTCTTATTCACAGTCAATTGAGTATATTAAACAGATATTTCAGAATCTCATTTTGATTATTTTTGTTTTCAGGAAATATAGTCTTCTCGCTAGATAAAACTATATTTTTGTAAGATAGCTTACCTGCAGATATCAGAGCATTTGCAAGGAAGCTGCACCGATGGCAAATGCTTCTCTGCAAAACGCTTTTCATGGCAACAAAAATAAGATATCGAAATATTTATTTAAATTTAAATTAAATTGATGATGAAAAAGATCTTTCTACAGACGAAAACAGTTAAATTTCAAAGTTAAAAAAATATATTTGTTCAACTGTAAATAGTTGAACATCGATTTGACATTCAAAAATTTTCTACTATATAGTATTATAAAAATTATCTTTAGAAATATTGATACTTTACAAAAAAGAATTCTAAACAAAATAAACATGATGCAGTTATTTTCTACAACATGTAACTAATGATAGCTTTTAATATCCGCCACCGTGGATCAAAATCGCCCCAAGGGATGCAAGATTTTGAATGGTAACGAAAATATCTATTTAAATCCTTCAGTCTTGTTCAAATTCGGAGTGGCGTCATAGTCACACAGATATTACGCCATCGTGGCGTAACAATGGATAATGTCAGGAAATACTATTGAAATATGACGTCACTGATAATATAACAATTGGTGGCCGTAACAATGACATCACGAGTCGCGACGAGAACATTATCTTGACATATATTGACTAAACAATGTTAAAATTCGATACAAAACTAATGCATTCCAAATACTATAATAAATGAATTAGGCCTATATAATAAAATGATACCTCTGCATGATTCATTGTCAATTTATTATCCATAAAAATCTATAAATTCATTTAAATTAATTAAAAATGTTTTTATCACAAGTCAGAGTGCTAATGTCATGAGAGGCAAAAGAATTGTCATATAAATTGCATTATGTACCTGAAATTTCCATGCAACACCAAATTCCATGATTAGTTTATAATAAACAAAAAAATTTAATATTTTGCTTCATCATACAAATAAGACTATATAAAAAAATATCATAGGGCTTCTGAAGTGCATTTTTAAATTATCAGACTTACAGAGAACATCACAAAAATTTCATTTTCCTTTCCAAAAATAAAACTATTCTTACATGTAGATTTTTCAGATTTTATTAACTCAAGAGAAATTTTTTCAATATTTCTCTTAAATTAATAATTTATTGAGTGCATTCAATTTTTGAATTTTTTAAAAAAGTATCATACTTTTAATTTCATTTTTCTTTACAATATACATATGATCTATAATTTAAAATTTATAAATTAAAGTTTATATAATTCAATTAGCATGTCTTATTTCAAAAACATATTATTTTATACTAATTATAACGAATCATATAAAGCTTGCGTTTATCTTTGCAAAAGTTATAAATTTATTGAATGTTTGATTCATCAATTCAATAAATTATCCATAATTTTCTCTATTATGATTTTTCTAATAACCAAATACTTTCACTCAAAACTTCGAAGAGATTTTCTTAAATAATTATTTAATATCATCTCGAAAATTAATTAATATCAAAGTATTGTAAATATTAATATTTGCTTTTAAAACAGTCGGCAATATATAATTAAAATTACTAGTGATTAATATTTCACTAAGTACAGTAACTTCGATATCTTATCCAATTTTATTTAAATATAATCAGATTTTACAACTTAATCGTTTCGAGATATCATACATTGATATTTAATATACAAAATCATAATTATTCATTCATAAAATCCTTAAGAGATCATCATTCTAATATGTCTATTAAAATCTGGAATTTCAACAGTACATCGAAAGAAATGTTTAATAAATCTTCATGATATCAATTTGAGTTGAACTATTTCACTCAATGTTAATTATTAAAAACAGATAATTACATTCTCATTTATAAATAATTCAGATAATCAGAAAAATTATTTCGAGAATCATGTTCAGTAGTGGATTAAGAAATAAACTGTATTTCTAATGAAATAATAATAATTTGATTGCTGATTTAATAAGAACTAAGAAGCATTCAAATTTATTGATAAAACAGTGATGATTTTTATAAGATTGATAACATTTTCGATATAACAGAATCTAATAAAATTTTTTATCAGAAAATGTTCCAAATAGACTCTCAGATAATTATAATTTGGACACTAAAAGTAATTTGTTTATATTTTGTTTCTTTAAACTATCTAAGCTTATTACAAATATAATGAATGATAAAAATTGCTATTAAAGCAATTCAATAATTATTGATGATTTTTATGATGATTTCTACAGTGCTTAATATTTTATAATGGCTGTATTATTGTTTGATAATGGTTTACACACGCTTATAGTATAAAAATTTAACCAAAATGGTAAGCATGTCAGTAGAAGAATTCTTAATATTGTGTAAAAGTATTTAATTATTTAGAATATGAAGAGTAAAGAAGAAAAGATGATCAAAGTTATATACTGTATATTTAAAAATTTTTATATAATAATTGATTAAAATATATAGAGAAATTTTCACGTATCAAAGATAAAAGTTTCAAAAACAATGAAATTATGTGAAAGTACATTCTGAAAATATTAACTTTTTTTTTTCATTTATTTTTAATTCGTTTCGTGTGAAATTAAATCGGATTACATCTAGAATGATATAGTAACCAATTTGCATAAATTTTAAGAAAACTTGTTCAACAAAATTAAATGAATTCTTTGTGATCTTTTCGGGTGCCATTTCTTACACTTTAGAATAAATTAAAAAAACATGGTGAGATTAATTATCGAATGATATGATATTTAAAATTTAAATTTGTTTCAATTCAAAATATATAATTTTTTAAATTAAAAATATCATATATCGAGCATTACATTCAAGACTTTCATTTAATTGGACTTTATTCGAACATTTAAGTATACATTTATAAGTTTAGAGATAATGTATTTTCATAAATTATGACACTAATCTTTATGTAATTAAAATAATTCGAATTTAGAACAAAAATATTTAAAATTTAAAAATATATTGAAAGAATTAATTCATTTATTATATTTGGAATTATAATTTCAAAATTATTTTTATATTTAAAACATTTTGAAATCAATATACTACAGTATATAATTGTAAACGTTGGTTTCGTAAATCGTTCAAACATTATATTTTGATAAAGAAAACTGAATAAAAACTATAAATTATTAAATTTGACTAAAATTTTGAAATTATGGTATTTTAATAATATTATTATTATCATCGCTGTTTATATAGAAAATAACTAAAATGATATATAACTTAATATGCATGATGATAATCACTAGAATTCTTCCTAAATTCATTGTATAATTTTATCTTTTTGTATGCAGGTATGACTATTTATAATTTAAAAACGAATCTAAAGTTGGAATACCAAAAGTTCTATATCTTTCAAACTTTGCATATTTGATATTATTTTACACTATCCGTGAAAAGATTTTTGATTTGGTCCAGTCTTAAATGGACTAACTGTATCAAAAATTTGGAAATTCAACTTCATTTGTCACTAGATTGATCGTAAGTGTTAAAATAAGAGGCCTGTATAGCTTACCTATAATACACTTATAACTATTAGATTATGTGTATTTTTCTAAGAAATTTTTTACTTATTTAAGAAAAAAGAAGCGCATACATAGAATAGTATCAAACAAATTGAATTTATATTACTATGATCTATATACAATAGACTTCTTCTTATCTGGCCTCCATGGGATTAGACCTTAGGTTGGATTAAACGAATGGCCAGTATATCCGAAAATATCCGAAAATATATTATATGCAAAATATCATTTATAAATTATAAATTAAATATATGTATATGGTATACATAAAGATTTATTAAAGCAAATTAGTAACCTTCATTTGTCATTTTGATTTAAGTTCGTTTTTGAAGAAAAGTCACGCCATTTTGCTTCAAAACGACGTATTTCATAAGAATTTTATCAATGTCAAACGAATTATCTTTATGTTCGATACACTTTATTGCAGTTTCAAACGCTTTTTCCCTTCGTTTTTTTCTTCACTCATAGCTCGACAAAAATGAGGCTGGTTAAAGCGAGACTGAATAAGGAGTCTATTGTATATAAGACTGTTATTGACCGTGTATGTATGTACACGAACAAAAATTTGAGTACTTCCCCAAGACCTAGAAAACTGAACTTTGGACATGTTACAAAGGAACCACTAGACTGATTGGAAAAAAATGTGGCATCCGTGGTTCCATCCCGAAGGAATAGAAAAAGGAAAAGCTAAATCTCTAATGCTTAGTTTATAGCTTAAAAATCGTTATTTTTCGACCATTTTGAGATTTTTATGATGAAAAATATCCCTTCATATATTGATCGAAAAAATTTTTTACTCAAAAGAAAAGTCATAAAAGTGGTGCTCTTCAAATTAGACGGATTTTTTAATGTTATTTCTATTTTGACGAAATTATGGATATTTTTGTGAGTTACAGATTAGGAATCTGATGACAGTTTTTTCGAATTTAAAATGACGGATCCAATATGACCGCCTAAAATTCAATGGATATTATAATTTAGTCCGACTTTATTGTGTTACCGAGTTGATTGATTATCTGGAAATATTATGGCTTTCATTCAGAGGACTTAGATATTAATTTGCGTCACATTCTTTGATTAAATTAATATTGTTAAACCATAATATCATACATGGGATATACTTTATGTGGCTGCAGCCACTTTTAGAACCCATAATAAGCGGACCAATATTCCATAATGGGGTCAACCGAAGATTGAAGAATGAAATTCAACGGACTGACTTGACTTATTCTGAAAAGTGAAATATGAACTCCGATTTGAACCCCGATCCTCCAAGATGGTAAACGAATGCTTTGCCATATGGTTACCCCTCGAACCATATGGTAAAGTATTCGTCATCTCTTGGAAAATATTTAATGATCTGAACGACTATTGTCAACTGCCATTTTGAACAATCTGGCGTCTTTTCATATATGTGAACTACAACTACGCCTCAATTTCCATACTTAATAATCAACAGATTGAAAAATAGTATTATTTACTGAGAAAAAAGACATAGCGACTAAGCTGCCAAAAACATTTGTTTCTCTTGAAGAAATATGAATCATTTATCTTTGTCGTAAGCAGGCATATATACTAGTAAAATATAATTATAATCAAACTATATTATCGGAAAACATTATAGGCCTAATATAAATAGTTTTTATAATATAGAATATTCAGTTGTCACTGTAAAATAATTACATAAAATGATTTTTATATACAGGTATTTATATACATTTATTGCACAAGGGAAGATTCATAATATTACAAGAGAAATGAAATTTTTGTAATATTAATGAAATGAAATGAAAAATCAAATGAACATATTCGTAATCTCTACAAATTAAAAACAAATTAATTTAATTTTTTAAATCTTTCTAAGGATTTCCATTCGTTATTTACGGTTCAGCATTCGAAATTTCCTTAATTATTATTTAAAAAAATATTTTTATAAAGCAATAATAATTAGAATAAATACAAAAATTTAATTTAGTTTTAATTAAGGCATAGGAAATAATTTTCAAATAAATTAACATAATCTTAAGTTATTTTAAGCAATTTTTAAACTATATATTTTTTTAAAAAATAAAGATTGTGATTAAAATTTGTTTGTTATTATATAATCTAACAAGAAATTTTATATGATGAAAATTATTTATATACAAATTGTATATAAAATGTTTTATTAGTTTTTCGTAGAATCTTCATATTTTTAACATTTTTTTCCTTTTAAACATACGCATTTATTTTAAATAATTTATAAGTTAATGAATAAACATACTTAAAAATTAATTAAACTGTTATTCAAAGGTGGACAAAGATTTTACACGATGGGATCATTAGAAGTATAAAACACTTTACTGGACGAGATGAATGTTGTTTAAATTCCTATAAATTTCGGCATTTTAATTTCTCTAGTGAAAATTTAGAATCATTATCAGTATAATTTCTTACGTAAATTTTCTAATGTAATTTAAATTTAGTATTATTTCTTTATGTTTGAAAAAAATTGAAAAATTATCTCACAGATATTCGAAAATTGAATTGTTATTTTAAGTGTTTGGAAACAAGTTCTAAATCATCTCAAAATTAGAATATTGTAGATTTTAATATACTTAAATTTTATTAGAATATAATATATGACCAATAATATAAAAATAAAGCACTTTCATAGGTTAAATAATTTATTATAATAATTTAGTTTAATCTATAAAGTTATTATAAATTAGTTAACCTGTAAGAAAGTCTTGTTTTTTACTATAGATCATACTTTACAGAATGAATTTTTATAATTCATAATATATGAATTTAATATTTTTTATGATAATTAATAGCATTTCAATTTTATAATTAATTTAAACTTTCAATAAAATTCCATTTTTAAATATTTTTCTACTATTGGAAAATGTTATCATAATATTCAAATGTTGATTATTCTGAATTTCAATGATACATTTTTTTATAACATCAATAATATTACAGATAAATGGTAGCAGTAATTTTACTTCAATAAAAGATTAAAATTAAATATTTGATACGGAAAACTGTAGGACATCTAGTTAGCTTATATTCATTTCCTCAGTATGTTTTCTGATTATCCCTGAGAGGTCGATTTGAATGGATAAATCAACCTGGCCCAAATTTACTACAGATAATTTTAATGTTACTAGTCGTCTAAGTGTACTTTGTGGGATTATTATTCCACATTAAAGCAGCTCATTAAAAATGGTAGTTTTAGCTATGAAATAAATATTTTCATACATCATATGATTACAGCATATTTGAAAGTGTTTTAGAAGAAAAAAATCTCCTTCATGAATCTTAAATAATATTTATTAAGTAATAATATTATATCTCCAAATAAATTTAAATAGAATTAGTCAATGAATAATTTTAATGAATTAATTAACGGAAACAGAAATTTAACGAACTTTTCACTAAATTTTAATGACTAATTCAGCAGATATTTTCACTAGAATCTTTTCGTTGAATTAATTACTATGATTTCGTGTTTGCAAATAATTTAATATTAAAATTAATATTTATGTTTATTTTCTATTTTTTTACATTAAACATTATTCATAATAATTTTTCTTTTGCAATTCCAATTTTTCAAATGCAGTATTAATTGTAAAAGAAAAAACGAGGTATTTTCCTAAAAAAAAATTTAATTTATTAAAGTAAATATTCTCAAGAATATTTATTTTAATAAATAATCTTGAGATTCTCAAAAATATTACATGAATTCAATCTTCCTTTATTAAATATTAATGAAGAAATGTTAAAACATTCAATATATTCTCACATTTTTATATTTAATTTATGTATACCATCTTAATACAGCAGATACAAGACACATTATATATTATAAAATATCATCATGCATAAATTTATCATTATCAAGAATATATAAATATTTAATACAAATTATTAATATATACTGTATACTATAATTGTTTTGTCTCATTTTCACCAAAAACTAAAATAAAAGCATTAGATTGGTAAAGAAATTCTTTCCCAATCTACTGCTATTATTCTATTTTCCCAAAGCTGCTTTATAACTCTGTATATCTACTAAAACCTAATTACTTTGGCGCATGTTATCGTTCTATTGTAGCTTCATCTACAATTGTTGACTAGCTTAATCTTATTTCCTAGCTGATTTCTCTGCATTCTGGCAATGTGTCCTTGTGTCTATTCTTATAACTCTTCTATGAAGATAAAATATTCGAAAGCATCTGTATCACAACTTTTTTCTGTTCTTCCTCTGTTAACATTAATAATTCTAAATATACATGTCGTATTTTTATTTTCTAAAATATTTTTTCATATCATTATCATATATATCCTGAAAATTTTTGTTTGCATAAAAGTTTTGTTATCGTATATTTTTACCGAGAAACTAATTTCTTTTAGTAATTTCTTTTAAAAATATTTTTCTAAACAAGTGTAGCAATTTTTATACACTTGTTATTTTATTTTGTTTTCTACTGTTTTCTTCTTGTACTTCTTTTCCTCGACTTTATGACTTTCAAATAGGAAATTTCTATTTCATTGAAATACAGAATGTTTTGTGTCAATACTGGAGTTTTTACGTTCGAGAAAGAAAAAATTTACTGTTTATCTGCTTATTTTTTTATTTTTATTTTTCGATTTCTTCGACGTTTTATATTATTTTTTTAAATTTATTCTGATACTACATTATTATATTTTCTCAAAAATTTTCAAATTTTTTTCTTTACAAGTTCATTCGACCATCTTTCAAAAAAAGTCCAAATTTTTATAACTTTTATTTTCTTTTCAGAAACCGATTAACTGATAACTTATATTTGTTTAATCGATTAAATACTGTATATTAACAATTTTTCCTTTGTTAGAAATTTTATATTAGACTAATATAAACACTTCATTTATGAAAATATTAGATATACAAATAATTTTTTTTTTAAATTCTCCTAAATATCTCCTTTACGACACATAAATTAAAATTATATTATTTTTACAGCAGAATTTTACATAGAAATATTTATAATGCCTTTAAATAATATCTGTGGTTGAAGAATTAAATCTCATTTAAATTTATATAAAATTTAAAAAATATTATATAAGATTTGTAATTTAAGATACTGTGGAAATAATTAGGATTAAAGCAACATTATTAAATTAGAATAAACACCATAATAATTTAATTAAAGTATGTTGTTTCCAATATCATAATTAATATGAACGTTTTCATTTGGGATTTTAATTATTATGACGATTTGATTAATATAATTTTTATAAAACTGAGAATATTATGAATTATATAACTTAAGAATTAATTATATTATTATTATTTGGTAAATTTATGTATATATATGATTGGATTTTCAGAAAAAAAAAATTTATTACAAAATTGTATGATAAATTATTTTTAATACGAATCATTATAAATTTAAAATTCACTAATTTATCATCTCACTAATCTATTTAATTTTTGAAGTATCGAGACTTAAAATATTCCGCAAATTAAAGATTTAAAGTAAAATTATTTATTTTATAAATGTTAATTGTATATTTTGAAAACAAAATTTTTGCTTATGAATAACTTTAATTTAGAATATTTAAATTTGGAATATAATATTTATTAAAATGCGTAAAAAATATTGCTAGACTAATTCCAAGTTTTATGTTTTCAATATTTATATTTATGTCGTGGAAATTTTACAGGTGATAATATTTAATCGTTTAGTTTTCCGATAACATTTTACATTTTTTGAATAAATGAAATAAAATGTGTTTGCATAAATATATATATATATATTCATGAATATCAAAATCATTTTATGAACGAATATAAAATTTGTATTAACTGCAAGTATAAGTACGATGTGCTCTTAGTCTGAAGAATGTTTTCAGAACTTATCTTTAACAATTAGGTATTATAAGCATAAGTCAGATGCCATCATTATTATTAGAAACTATAATAGTTAATAATATTGTTAATTCAATGTTTGATTATGTTAAAATGAAAAAATCAATCAAAAACTGTATAAAAATAAAAATATTTCTTTATAAAAATAACATTATTCCTTTTTTTACGTATAGGAAGAATTTAGTTTTCATTATCGACTTCATCAACTACAGTTTATCATCTCCAGTTATTATTTGTACTTTTATCATAATTATTAAATATTAAAATGTTCAATAATAATAATATTTGTTTCATTCACTAGCCATTAATAACCATCTTTTAGACTTTATTGATTTCTTCGTTATTAAAGTTGATCCTCATGATATCTGAGAAAGGTCTCAAGTATGGTTGTTGCTAAAACCATCTTCATCGAAGCGTTCACTATATGACCTATAAAACAGCTGAATCGTCGAACAGCCGTTAGTAATTTCGTTCAATGTCCACTCATATCAATACTTTCAGTTTCCTTATTGCTTGTATCCATATGGTCCATTTTCCCCATTTGTTTGTTACACGAAATTTGGGTTCAATCTTCTAAGAATGGAAATGCTGGTAAATCGCTCCAGTTGGAAATCCTGCTAACTATAATCCTAGTTTTTACTCATTTGTCTACCAACAGTTGTATTGGATCAGTTGAATTGATCGTTATGCCAGTCATATCAATTCTCGATGATGCATTATATATTTTGATTCTAGTTTCTTTGGTTTGTGCTTATCGATCCGGAACTGACAAATGTTCAGATGAAAAATCATTTTCGTCTTTTATGGGAATTAGTAGATAATCTGAAAATTGGCTACATTAAACTAATCTTATCAGAAACGTTACTGTCAAACTAAAAAAAAAAAAAAAAAAACTGCTAAGCTATTGTGGGAAACCATTTAAAATATTAGAGAATCTTTAATTTTTTTTCTATCATCTTTGTAAGAAAGACTAATTGGAAAGTTTTTATGTCGACAATAAAATTTCAATAGACATCGCAAAAAAAGAATATCAATCGTTATCGATACTCTTGAGTTCCGATTACTTTTTCTTGTTTTTCTGTAGTTACTGACAACTAGAGATTGACAGTAACAAGACCGAGAATTAACCATGTTTTTATCAATATCGAAAGATCTCTTTCTCTAAATTCGGGATCGCACTGTTTGCTTCTTTCCAATTTATCTTAAATCATTTAACGTACGACGAACTTTGATTATTAAAATGAAAATATCCTTATCATATAACTATATCATTGATTTTTTTAACTACCATTAATAAGCATCTGCATCATCAATCATTCTACAGTTAATCATTACAGAATAGATTGATTTTGCTTTGAAAGATGGAATTTGTATATATTAGTTATAAACACAGATTGAATTCTTAATAAATTATAAAAAAAATTATTAATTCCAATAAATTTATTTGAACTGTGTCTATCTGTATAGCGAAATGTTAAATATTTTATTTATTTATTAAATAAGAATCGTTCTCCATTTTTAAGTAGTATCATTTCAGATAATTCGTTTATTCTCTTTAATAATATAAATTCATATTATTAGTTTAATGAGAGTAAATTATAAAATTTCTATATTATAATTAACATTGATTATTTTACTTTAGTTTAAAAATATATCATTTAAAGATAGCTAGAAAAAATATTTAATCTTCACTAATATTCTTAGAGATGGCAAAAAGTATTATATTTGTTTTTTAAGTATTTTTCTACATATTCTATAACGTTTTTAAATCTCAATACATCTGTAAGAATATTTATTAAAAACACCAAAAATTCAGTTAATTAGTAAAAGTGCTACATAATTATAAAAATTATTAAACTGAATCATAATTATATTTGATCGATTGGTTTAAGAACAGAGACAGACTGCCACCTATCAATATGAATGAAGAGAATTGTATAATTTATTTTAAGAATTGTTGTGATCTACAAAATTATTATCGGATGCAAAATATTACCATCTAATGATTGGAAACAAGTCGCTGATGAAGATGATATACGACGCAGTCATAATGACTTTGGTTTTTTTTTATGGAGATGAATAATATTTCGACAAAAAAAATAATTTTTTTTCTATAGGCCTTACAAATTAAAATGGAATAAGCGAACGAATATTAAATTTGAATGCCATCGAAGGGAAATTTGTTATTGTAATTAGAATATTCATAATGCACAGAACTAGATTTCAGGATATATATAATTGAATCAGTTACTGTTCATAAAATTATAAATAAATTTCTTGGATCTTTTACAGTAATATATTATATATACATTATAACATTATATATACATATATATAACTATATATATTAATTATATATATATCCGTTGTACTAATATATTTGTATAATTATAAAAGCTAAATTTCGTTTGAAATATTTACGACTTAGTATTATATTTCACAAAGTAAGATATATTTTGTTTAAAGATTCAAAACTAATTAAAAATTTAAAAAGATAAAAGTTCAGTCAAAAATATAAACAACATTTTCAAAAACATGTCTGAAAAACATTAATTAATTTTTAGAAGAAAAACTTCTATTATTTATTATTCAAAGTAAAGGAAGAAATCATGATTATTATTTTGCTTTTAAACTGTCATTATATACATGGAATGACAAAGGTTAATTTTGATAATGTTTAATAAAATTCGAATAATCACAATTAGCTGTTAAATATTTCTTAGTTAATTGTTATTAAAGACAACAATTTAATTTTATAGTCATATAATAATCGCGTTTTATATGCAAGAATAATTATTTTAACAAGATATTTAACTAAATTTAATAGTTCCTTAATATTTTGATAGTGATCATTAAATCAGACCATGGTAACAAAAAAAAAAAAAAACTTTAGCTTCTTTGAAATAAAAAATATCTACTTTATATTTTAAATAGTTCGTATTTTATTTTGATTTTACTTTTTTTATCATAAAAGTAATAACTTGAATGGATGCCTGTTTCACAATCATAATTTATGAAATTACTTACAATAAAACTTTTTAAAAAATATATATTTTTAATACTTTTCTTATCAATGGAAATATTTGTAAACACAATTAATCGAGAGGTTTTAATCTGGAAAGTGTCCAATCCCTTAAATCATCCGATGAGATTTCATACATCTTGTTTCCATTTTCAGTAACAGTCTTTACGTTTTTAGAATGCGTTGTTTATTAATTTATTTAAGTGAAGAGAAGACATGAATTTCAACTGAAATATAAAAAATACAGAATTTTCAAATAAGAAAATTTGTTTTTAACTTGCAACTGTAAATTAATCGACTGCAATAGATGAATTATACCAAAGAGAATCCTTACTATATATTGGATTAACAACCACATTATTAATACAGTATTTCCAAATTTATTCTTCCTGATATATTATCTTTAAATATATGACATATGAAATATGCAGAATATAAAATCTGTACTTTCCTTCTTCAATCAAAATATATATTTTTAATGATTCATAGCTAATGTTTCTATATTTAACCTTCATAAGCTATTGATTTTTTATTACTCTTTTGAACAGCTCAAAATTTATTAATTCGCTTAAAAATTAATAATATGCTGAAATCAGTTATCTTGTTATATATAAAAAAATAAAGATAAATATATATTTATGATCGAAAATTATATTTTCAATAATATGATAAAAGCACGAGGATATGAAAAAAACTATCAGACATGAGACTGATTAAAAAAAGTATTATTTGAAAAATAAAAATAAAAATTTAATAAATAATAAAAGAAAAATTAATATTTAATGATAGTTTGCCTAAGAAGCAAGTTTACAATAGAAATAATGAATAATAAATTCATTTGGAAAAAAGAAATTAGGTTATATACATAGCTTAGAGCGCAGATTCAATGAACGAAAAATTTTTTCCATTATATCTGAAAAGAAACGTATACAAACCAAATTATTCCCACAAAGATTTTCGTTGAAAGCTTTAAAGATTTACTTTCAATAAAGATTTATCTTTTCGAATCTAGTTAGAAAAAGTGCATTAAGATACATGTTGGTATGAGTATAATAAAAATAGATTGATTCGTATAATTTATCATAGAAATTAATCTAGAATTTAAAAAAACAATTCTGGTAAACTTGTCAAGCAGTGGATGTACAATTATTTTTTAACATGATTTATGCACTTTTATGCTTTAATAGGAAGTTTTTACTTTGAAATTATTTACTGATTTGAAAGAAGCGAAATGAATTTATCTTAAATAAATCTATCCAGAAGACAGAAAAAATTCAATCATATATTTTCAACATTATTTTTAATAATTGAATATATTTATAAAAAATAATGCTGTCTAGAATATTGTTATTTATTTTATATGAGCTTGTACAGATTAAAAAATAATAATTTAATATTGTATATGTTTTATTGTTTTTATTTTCATTATTCCTTTTAGTTTGCATTATATTAATAATTATAGATAAAAAAAATATGCTTTATTTTAATATCCAATCGAAAATCCCAAATAGAATATTTTACAAGAATTAGATTATATAATTTATTAGAAAGTTTGCTACAAATAATTGGAAATGAAAGAAAAGAAACAAATTTTCTCTTTGATCTGCTCTATATTCGTAGTATCTATCAACTTTGTATCCAAGGGGAGTTTAGATGAAATAAATGTTGTTTGTTTATAACCCAAAAATCTGTATCCACCTGATCCAGCAATAATGTGGAAAAGTAATGTTCGTCAGAAAATAGAAACTGATCAAGATTTGCTTTTATGTCTTCTTTCCACATAAATGTAATAGAAATATACGACTTGCTATGAAAACTACAAACAGATATAGTAAATGAATTTTTACAAACTATGATTTTTTATATAGTATCCATTAGAATCTTATGAGAAAGCAAAATTGTTCTCGATGCGAAACTTAGTTATTAATGAATATAGGAATTATAAAATTTATTATTATCATTTTAAATGATTGAAATATATATAATTATGTTATATTTACAATCTAAAACTTTTTTAAAACAGTTTGATAACTACGGATTGCTTTGCTAGTTTGAGGATATTTATTAATACGAAAAGTTTCATGATTTTTATCTTTAATATATTTTTTAATCTATCAAATAATATAATTGATTTGGATTCATGTTTCTTTCATAATTCATTTCTCTTTTGGTGACAAGTTGTTAAATATTTTCAGACATTTTTGACATCTCTGATAGTAGCAAATATAAGCAGCAATAAACTCATTATTAGTTAGAAAATGTTTTCTTTCTTTTAGTATATGATTAGAGCTTCTGTATAAAATTTATAACTGATTTATGATGAATTTTGTTAATAAAATTAAATATATAAATGTCATAATACATTAGTTATAATTTAAAATAAATTTATTAAATTTTTCGCCACAATAGATAATATAAAAGTAATTTATTTATATTTAATTAAACCAAAAAATTGATATAAAGAATTAAAAATTCCATAGAAATATTTTCTAAAAAAATCAATACTTTTTATTGTTTTTTTACATTAAATAGATTTAAAAAAGAAATATAAATATTTATTAAGGAAAAAAAGAAATCAATAGAAACAGCCACATAAAGAAGAAAGTTAACATTATACTTCATGTTAAGATATATAACGTATATCATTTTTAATTTTAGATTTTTTTTTCAATGTTTCGGATGTAATTTTTATATAGTTAATGAATATATTTTAACTTTTTATAGATATATAATTTCTTATTTAGACCTATTATATTTTTACAATTTTTTAATCTAGAAAAATAACAGATAAATGCTTTTTATATCAAAATCATTAGAATTTTATGAAAAAACCAATCAAATTTTAATTATAATCAATACATGAATTATATACTTCACATTATATTTGGCGCATCTTCAACAGAAAATTAAGTTATTAATTTTTTTTAAATTTTTATAAAATAATTATTTTAAAATGTATAACAATTATAGTAGAAAGTCGCATTCTTTATAATTTAAAATATTTTATTTCGATTTATTCATATTTTAACTGTTGTATTTTATTCCAGTTATTTAATATTCACACATTTAAGATTTTGTTCGTTATGAATGAAAACATAGAAAAAAGATAATCACAAAATATCGTTTATTAAATTCAGAGAAAGGCGTTTAATTGGAAAATCATTTACAAACCATACGTTGGTTTACAGGTGAGCACACCAACTAAATTCGTTAGATCGATTAGGTCTTGTTTAGATGTATCAAAGTTAATCCCTTAACTGAATAATTGAGAGTTAATTATATAGGTTACATCTTTTCAAAATTAGGCATCAAGCATTAATAAGTATAATCTGATCGATGAAAAAAAATCACTTTACTCTTTCGAAATATCTTTTAATTAAATCTTAAACAGTGAGTTAGAAATGCCATTATTTAAATATCAAACTTAGTATTTCGGTAAAAAAAATATTTAAAAATTGTTGAAGAGAAAATTGGAATATAAAAAATTCGATGCGTATTATATGAATTATTGGAATTATTAATTAAATTTTAATTTATTTTTGAAAAAAATAAGAAATCAAAAACGTAAAAATATTAAAATAAAGTGCAGTATATTCATTTCTATCAACTTATCAACTGTCACATTATCATTACTGACAAAAAAAAAATTTTACTGATCAATATATAATTACTCTAAAAAGGATTTTCTTATATATATCTTAAAATAAGTAATGAAGGGATGAAGAATATAAAATTATATATATATTTTTTATTTTTATAAAATACATTTCCCTATATACATCATTTATAAAACAATTCTAAAAGTCTATTAAAATTTTGACATTTTAAAATATATCTTTCAAGTTATTATTCGAATTTTTTTTATTCTATATAGAATATACATAATATGCTGAATAGATAAATAATAAATATAATATATATAATAAAATATTTTAATTAGTAAAATTCTATGCAAAACAATTATTGGAAATTATATCGAAATTTTCATGTTTAAGGAGTAGTCATAAACTATGTCACACTGTTAGAGGGGAAGGGTGTAGTGGATTTGTGAAGATAAATGATGTAGTGAAGGGAGTCATGCAAATTCTAACGTCACATTGTAAAAATGATTAAAGAGTTTTATAAACTCTATGACTATTTTTTAATCATATATTTTATTTTTTATAGGATATAAAATGTTTATGCTTAATTATTCAAAAAATTAAGACTGTAATGTAAGTTTATAGTCTTAATTACATTATTGGAGATATATTTGTTGTGAAATATAAGATATATATTTACTTCTAAGATATTTAGACTATATCCAGTGTTTTGAATGCTTATTTGGAAATTAAAGAATATGCAGCAAAGTATCAGTTAAAATAATTTCTATTATTTACATTATTTTATGTATTTTATTATTATTTTTACGTAAAAATCAGAAAAAAATTTAAATAAAAGGGTGGGTCTTCAAATTTGTGACATCACGGTCAGGAGATCAAGCTTGAAATAATGAAAAATGACAAAAAGGAAGGAGGGGGTCAAAAAGTGTGTTCAAAATAGCATGATGTAGTTTATGAATGCTCCCTTAGGAATAATCATGTAAATTTTTTATAAGTTTTTTCATTTTTATTTGTAGGAAATAAGACATATATAGAAATATGTCGAAGAAATTTGATATAATTTATATCATGTTTCTATAAATTATGTAAACTAGAAAATATAAATAATATAAAACTATTTTATGGGATCCATAAATTTACATTTATCTACATATATTACTATAGTTATATCTCAGAAAATTTGAAAAAAAATATTTTTTGAATTTTGTCTCTTCTTGTTATCCATGACTAATTCCCGATTAGACTATATCAACAATATTCAGAAACAGTTGATTATAATATGATATTTTTTAAGCCATTACAATAAACATTTTTATTAATTACTTAACAGTTATAAATTAATGTTATTTACAAAGAATTTTATAACAAAAGTGTCGATCTTTCGATGTCTCGCAATGATCTGGCTTACTAACTGCTATTAAAGTTTGCCTATTGTTATCATCGGTGTGATTATTCCGGCCTAACAATACGCAATCAATGACGTCATCTTATAATGACACTAATGCCATCATAAAATACCAAAAATGATTAAAATTGCTAAATATCGAAATTGATGATGTCGAACAATTTACATAATCTCTAGTGATTCTTCCAATAATTGCTTAATTTATTCTAATTTTACAATACTTTTTAATATTTTACAATGGACAGCTTATCGGAGTGATAACAATATAGTAATTTATAAGACGAAAAACGAAGAGAGAATGTAAAAAATAATAAAATTTATGTTTTTTAAAAGCATCCGATAACATTAGTGACATTTATTTTAAAGATTTAAATATATCACGTACATTGAAAAAACGTTAGTTGTAACACTTTCAACAAGCTTATTCGAGTGAATAATACACCATAAATGATGCAAAGACAACGTATTTCCATTAAGCGTGCGAGAAGGTGGAGATATATCTACTAGGCTAGGTAAACTGTTGCTGTGTCACCACTGACGATGATTGATATATCTGCCATGGCTACACCTGGCGCCAATGAACAAACAATAGAGGAGTAGATCAATAATGAGCAAGTCATTTTGAAAAGACTTATTCGTCCCCGCATCTCATTAAGATTGTTTACAGTACACAAGGAAATGTTTATTTTATAAAAATCCCAATATAAATCGCATGCTAGGAATATGTACTCGATTTTTGTATTTTAGGAATTCAATAATTTAATATTCTCGTAAATATACTCGTAAACGTTGAAGATAAATCGTGCCTTTTCTTACAAAATATTTTAATTTTAAAATTTCAAATCTGTTCATAAAATTTAAGAAAACCAGCTTTTCTTTCTCATCGCTTAATGTTTCGGCATATATATATATATATAGTCTACACTTATAAAATATTAATAATGTAAACTTAAAATTTCTTTTTTTTTTTTTTTCCTGTTTCTGTTGAAATCTTATTTCTGAATGATTTCTTGAGATTGTTTTCGAATATACAAGAAATTCTATATGAGTTTTATGTTAGGATATAAATAAACTATTTATGCAAAAAATAGAAAATAATAAGCTGAATAATAAAAGCAGGAAAAAGTTATTTAATAGTTGAATATTCTTCAACGAATCATTGCCTGCAGTTCCTGCACAATCGATATTATTTAAACTGGAGAATCTACCAACTTCTACAGATGTTATTGTAATAAACTCTTAGAAATTTTGATAACAAATTATATTTCATCGTGCAGCTGTATTTATTTTTAATAATTCGTGCAGAATGTTTTTTCCCCTTTCATTGTAAAAGAATAAAAAAAAAAATTTTTAACTTACACGGGTTAACTATGAAAAATGACTTTTTGATGATTGATGCTTCAGAAGATGGAAGTTATAATAATCATTCATATTTGTTTAATTTATGTTTTGAATTTCTATAGATATTTTACTGAACCGATCTTTTTGATAAATTTTGATGAAGTATGAATAATGAATGCTTCATCAGTTTTGAACACATTTTAATTAATAAATGAGAAAAACGTTGAAGTTAAATTAACAAAATAAAAACATTGAAATAAATTTAAAATATTTTTCTCTATAAAAAACTAATATATGTATATATATTATTTTTAAAGTTTAAAGCAAAACATGACTCTTATAAAATATATTAATGCAACATTTTGCAATGAAAATATTTATAAGAATTTTTTTAAAGAAATGTATATTATTTAAAAATTCTAATAACTTCGATAATTATTTCAACACTTCAGAAATTATGCCAACGAAAAATTTAAATAATAAAATTGAAAACCTTTTACTGAAAATGATTTAAGTTGATTGAAAAATTCAGAAATGTTTAAATGTCAACAACAGAACGGATCCGTTTATCAGCGACAGAGTTGACAACTGCAGAGGATAGAATTGCTGTCATATGTCAAATATTTTAATTTATCCAGTAATTTCATTATCAGCTAGGAAAACTATTTCAAGAAACGAGAATTTCTAAATGGCTCCATACTAAAAATATCAAATGTCTCGAAGAAGATACAAGTAATGTATTTTTGAATCGATCAAATTATTTTATGTATTTAAAAAACACAAACTACAGTAATATTAAATAAAATACTTATTAATAAATAATTAATATTAATGCGTTTTTTTTTAATTTAAAAAAAAGAAAACTAATTTTTAAACAAGCAAATCAAATTGACGGCTTAATGTTTACATATTGTTAAGAATTTTTATTCAAATATAATTAATCATATCGGAAAGTTTTAAAAAAATTAATTAAAAATTAAATATTTTCAAGTTGATAAATTAGCTTTAATAAATTCATTTTTGATTATTTTATTACACAACAGTTTCTTCTTGATTATCCTTCTATTCAACTCATATCAACCTTTATGTGGTTAATCAAGTTTCCTAATAAGATGGCAATTCTGTGACATTATTATTGATGATTTTAGTAACAATATTTGTGCTAATTATTACTCGTAATTTAATAATATGTGTTTAATGGATGCTGCGGTTACACTGTTGAAATGTTTCAAACTGATGAATTAGCAATTATAACAAAATATAAATTTTCAAATGTCAACTTTACTCGATCAGTTTTCAATAATTTTAGAAGGCATTTTAACAGCTATATATAAAGTTTCATAACTGAGTAAAAATATAGATTAAATTAAGATTATTTATAAAAATATTTATAATTTTATTGTTTAAATAAACTTAAATACATTATGACGGGTTCCAATTATGAAAAATTGATGTGTTTTAAAAAGCGCATTTTTTTTCCTGTCAATAATAATTTTCCTCATCGTATACTTTGATATTATTAAAATTCAATATAAAATGAAGAGACAAGATATTTTCGTGATCTGTTTAATTCATCAAATCCAGAGGATTTTTAAACATGACTCTCCGAATATAACAGATCGATCAATGAGCTTACACGAAGTGAATCGAACTGTATTATTTGAAGCGATTTATTTCGCAAGATAATTGATATATAAATCAATAATTTATGTAGAAAATTTAAATATGATACAATCTATAAAATATATTAAATGAAAAAATTCGATACATTTTATACTTTAGAATAGAAAGTTCCGAAATTATGCCATACTTTACCGAAACGGCAGAATTTACCAAAAACAGAAAATGCTTTTGTCTCTACCGTTTTTTTACAATCAGAACGTCGTCAGTATCTGATATCAAGAAAAACGGAATAAAATCGCCATTTGCAGTTCAGAACTTATCTTTGTTCTTTGAAGCGAAACGTAGGACAATGTCCATCACAGTTATAATTAGACAGTTCACTGGAAATTTGTTTAGCGTTGCCAATCAAATGGAGTCGAAAAGTCGAGAATTTTGAATATGATATATTTGGCCATTCTTATTCCAAAATGAACAAAAATTTATAATTTTCTAGATAATCAACATTATAAATCATTATCCAATTTAAATTTTGATGTATAAATTATTGATGTATCCAATTATTTCGTGAGTTAAGATGGTTTCATATATAGTTTTAATATTTTTTCCCTTATTTATTTCATCTAGGATAGTTTAAATATATTAAAATAAAAATATAGTGTAGCTATATATTTATTTGATTATCGAAAATTTAAAATACTGATATCGATATTTAAAATTTGATTATCGATTAATATAATAATTCTTAAAATTGTTTTTGTAGAAAGATTAAACTTGATCTTCATAAATTTGGAATTTTTTAATAAATTAAATTTTATGTTATCATTGTTACCATAACATAAAATTCAATGTAAAATTAATAATTTAATGCAATTGATTTCTTGTATTCTTTTTTATTTATGTTGTTATCTTAAATTACGTTTATGAAATTCTTAAAGTAAAAATTAATTAAATTTATCAGATGAGAAAAAAAATCATATTCTTCATTATTTATTTATAGAATTTTAAAAGCTTATAAAATAATATATTTTAATTTTAGTAATATTTAAAAACAATTTTACGAATTTTTTTAATTTTAAATTATTATTTTAAGAATTTTTCAATTAGTCAATATGGAAAAAAAATACAAAAAACATAATTAATTAAATTAAACTTTTTCAGGTGAAAAAATCAATGAAATTTTTAAGGTTTGAGTTATTTTATTCATTCTTAACATATTTGATTTTAATATTATTTTTGAAATTTCATGTTCAGTTACGACCAGTAACAATAGTCCAAATTTAGAAACTGCAGATTCAGATTCTGGATTTGATCCAATAGAAACTGCCGAAAATTCTTTTGAATATATATATTTTTTTTTTGGAAAAGAGAATAAAGCTAACTTCATTTGTGGGAAAATAGATTAAATGACAGACTTGTTAATGGATTTAGATCAGCTCATTTTAAATCTTTTAATGGGATAAAAAAGAAAAATAGTAATAAGAAGATTTGTATCTGAAACCGAATGTAAAACTTTCTGATATTTCCTACAGAATAAAAAAAGTATATATATATGTATATGCAAAAATCGATAACATAAAGATATTGCGACAGAAAAAAAAATCGAGTTTTTGTTCAGACTTTCAGTTGAAAGGATTTTCCTGTTCGAACAATTTGATGTTATAAAAGAGAGAATCCTTATTATATCGATTTTAAAAAAAATTAATGCATTCTGTGTAAATTATCATTAAAATTTTAATTTATTTCTTAAAATTATACACTAAAAAATTAATACAGTCGAATTATGTTAAACTTAACTCGTTAATCTTACTTAAAATAAAAATTCATTCGAACAATTTGTTGCGTGTAACTTTTGTTATTGGCAATCAGCGAATGTACCGAACACGTTAAATAACATACAACAGTTTTCGAGGAAGGTGCACAATGTCATAGAGTTCAGGTGAACACGACATCTGTCATTGCAAACACATCATACTTCAGAACATGTCGCTAATTAAAATGCTTCCATTCGACAATGTTCAATGAACTCCATATAACCTCATTCAACTTATCTTCTAAACTAGCATATAAATTCATTGTACAATTCTGCAAACCGACTACAATTAATTAAACGTTATTTACATTGATGAATTAATTTAATAATTACGGCTAAAAAGTCAGTTTAAACTGCACAATTTATATATTTTAATTCAATGCAATAATTTTATGATCGATTTAAAGACTAGATAAGCAATATTTATTTATTTTTTATAGTATGAGTAACGTATTCAAAATTTTTCATTCATGTATATTTAACTCAAAGCAAGTATTCGGGTGTGAATGCTAGATTTGTATCGGTAACATCTACAAGCTTTTCAAATCATGCTTATTATACAGTGAAGAATTACCATAACTCTCTGTATAAGGTTAGCTGACTCAGCCGCAATCGACCCAAATAGAAGTAAAGCTTGCAATATACTCGGCAAAGAAAAGAAAGTTACAGTAAATTTATGTAAAGTAGAAACACAAATTTAAAGCGCTAGAAGGTTGAAACAATATAGAAAAATAAAAGCCATTTTTATAATAATGTATGGCATATTTAGGAGTATGAACTTTTCATTATAATTTTAATTTCATTGAAATAACTTAAAGATTATTTTTTTTCTTCCTACATATAAATGAAAACATTCACAGAAAGGATGTGTTGAAAGAATAAATATTATTCAAATAATATACAAAAAGAAGGGAAAAAAAGTAATAGCTTTTGTAATGAGGAAACCTTTTCTTAAAATTAATATCAAGTATAATGTGTACAAAGTTTGTCAAAATACGGTTTTTACTTTTAAATTCAAAACTTTTCTTTTTTTTTTTTTTTCTTAAATTTAATTCCGGTTTCTTGAGATAAATATAATATCTTGAAATTTATACAATCTGTTCCTATTTAGCATTATTTAATATTTTACATTATATTTTATTAAAAGAAAATTGCAAAAAAAAACTAAGCGAATTGAATTTTAATTTATCTGGTTCGCTTTAAAAAAAGAAATTTGATATTTCCATTTTTATTAATTAAAATTATATAAGACTTCAAAAAAATCAACTAAATTTTATCCGCTATTTATATTTACAAAATTGCTTATATTTAGTAATAAATTAAATTACAATAAGTTTTTGATGATGTTTAATCAATAAAATATTAGAAAAATAAATGAGTTTAATTTATTTATAATAAATAAATTCAATTACGACAAGAAAGAATATTAAAAATATATTTTTAACTCCACTATATGATTATAAACTTTAATTATTTATTGTAATTGTATTTTTGAAAGGATCATATATTTTGATGATGAACTGAAGTTATTTAATAATAAACATAGGATATTGTTTCTACGAAATGCTATTTTCCATTTATTTTGGTGCATAATTTTGATAGACTGCTTTTTTTAAAGTTAAATACTGGAATAAGCATTTGTGTATACAAAATACAATAATGTCATAATTCAGATATGATAAATACGCGAATGATATGTTTACTATTATATATGGTTATATCTGGAACTATTTGAATAATAATTATTAAAATTGTATAAAATTTAAATTTACTATAAAATTTACATAAATATTCAAATGTTGTATAAATACTAATTATACATATATACTAATATTAGACATGAATAATTTCGGATACTATATTGTTGAGATATTAGAATGAGAAATTTTCAAAACAGCTATAGATTAAAGGGATTAAACATAATTTTATTCAACTTCATATCGAAATATTTTTGGATTTAACAGATTTCCATTTGTTTCTAATAATTTTCAAGAATTATTCAATAAATTTATTCTAAAATATTCAGAATTTTAAAAATTCAGTAGATTTCAATATAGTATTCTATATTAAGTAATTATATAATAAAGAAAATCATGAAGTGTTTTGCTATGAATGAATAACTGAATAAAAAGGTCATTTGAAGTATCAGTAAATAATATAATATCAACTACTTAGAATAACTATCCTAAATAATTTTATGATAGTTGTTCTAAGTAGCTGATATTAATGTTGTTATATTGTTTTAAATGATTTTATATATATGATTTTGTGTGAATTTTTTAATCAAAATTCATTTTCATAAAAAATTTATTACATTTGAAAACTATTTCGATGATCTTAAAGATGAATATTTAAAAAATATATATGGAAAAGCATCTTACTCATATTTGTTCTAAATGCTAGATTATGTAAACTAATCTGAATAAAATTCTACAAAGAGATATATATAATTATAGTTTCATTATATAATTAATTAATTTAGTTTTCACAATAAAATGTTTTTATTTTAGTTAATAACTGTTTTAGAATGTGTCGATATAAATCTAATAGCTAAATTATAATTGCAAAATTATTAAATGTCTCTAATTGTTTTTTATTTGCATAAACAAATTTAAAATATATTTCTTGTTTACAGGAATAATATTTCAATTTATCTTTTTATCTGTTCGTCATTTTTCCATTATAATCGCACCTGAGGATAGTAAAAGCAAGGAAAATACGAAAACAATGAATTCCCTAAGCTGATTGAATGTTCTCCATCTTTCAATAGCCTTTAAATTTATTTTTATTATATATTTAGATTATTTTTCATTTAATTCAGCCATCCATAAGTTGGCAAAAATCCGAATAAAAAATGAGGCAAGTTATTATTCTATTTCTTCTCTTCAAAATAGAATCTAGTTGAAAGGATATATGACAAGTCAGAATAATATAGCGATAATTAACTTATACTTAAATCCATTTCAAATGAAATTGTATGTTTTTTAAACTTAATACTGTAGTTATTATTCTATTAAAAAAGAACCAGATACAATTAATGTCCACTAGAAAAATAAATATAAATTTACTGGATGAAAGCATTTCACTTGTATTTTTGTATTTTAATATGTTCACATTATACAAAATGTCAAAACATTTTTAAATAACAGTTTGAATAAAAAAGTTTTCTTTTTATTTAGAATGTACTCACTCATGAAATAAAGCATTAATAAATTAAATATGTTTCTGATATCCTTAGTCAAAATATTGCCTATTTTAAAAAATAATATTCATTTATTTTATAATTTTTACTTAAATTAAATATTGTACAAGCCTGTAGTGTGTTGATCACATTATTACTTTATGAATATTTAATTAAAAATAAAAAAATTAATAATAAAATTAATTTATTTTTTGTTTTTTTTTAACTTATATGAAATTTCATATTTTTAATTCATTAATCTCAGCTTTATTTTCTGATTATTTTAAATAATTTAACAAATTTAGAAATACAGTGTATGTAATTTTTAAAATATTTGAAATATTTACTTATGCTTACTAAATATTTCTCATTATTATTATCTTTTCTTTGTATCTATTTTTTAATCTCATATGCGATATTCTGAAGTTCGATTTTAAATTTTATGTTTCGATTTTATTTGGGAATTTTTCAATAAAATTAAATAAAAATCTGAAATTTATTTTTAGACGTTTCATTCACTTTCATGTGATATTCTTATATAAAAAATATTTAAAAAATTATTAATTATTCATATACAATAATTAAGTATGTTCCCCAAGTAATTACAAGTAATTTATACTAATATCTCTACATTTTATCGCAATTTACTGAACTTAATGATTTTACTTAATGAAAAGAAAAAATCATAAAGTGTTATTGATAATAAATTTAACAAGAAAAATCTCTAGTTATATTTATTTTGTAGGTGATCATAACCATTGTGATTATTGAAAATAAATACAGTACCTTTAATAAATTTATTTGTTTGTTTTGGAGTCATAATAAAACATTAATTGATCAATAATATTACATAATTTTATAATGCTATTGGTTAAATATTAATATACAGGTACAATAAATTCATTTTAATTCATCTGAATTAATAATTAAAGAATTAAAGTAAATAAAATATAAATTGCGTTTCAGAATTAGTAATTTATTTAACTGATTTACTTCGTTAGTGCTTACAATATTTTGTTTGCCCAGAAATAAAATATCACGAAAGAAATCAAGAAGTGACAATAAGCAAACGATAATAAATTTGACATTTCTGTCTGGTAGGCTATATCAGCTGTCGTTGTTGAAATTCATTTATCCTTCCGTCTGGAGAATTTTAGTTAAGTGGTATCAATAAAAACACTCTGGAGAAAAAGGATATTGTTAAATTATAATGAATCTATTCTATATTTCAATATATTTTATTTCTTTGCTATTAACGAGACAAATTTAAATGTTATTAATTTATTAATTTCATCTATAAACTGTAGCATTAAATATCAAAAAATAATAATTAAATTTTCTTACATAAGCAAGCTTCTTAAAAATGATCAATATTTTTGTCATGAATAGATTTGACTAAAAGTATCATCCATCCTCAATGTATTCATCAATCACTACAGCTATATGCGTCATTTATCTATTTTTGACATTATGTTATAGTTACTTGCAGTCAATCTCATGTTTTCTTCATTTTAATTAATGATATTCGAATGCTCATTTAAAGTATTAGATATCAGAAATGTTTATATAAAGAGTAAACATTAAAATATATCTGAACTATAATAATGATTGGAATATCAGAAAAGTAAAAAAGTTAATAACGCCTGATTTGCTAGCTATGTTTATAACAGTATAATTACTACTCTATTGCTATCTGTCGATGTAAATCCCATTATAATAATTGTAGCGAATGATAGAAAAGCTGTGATGACCAGAAATAATAGCAGTATGTCGAGATACATGTTAGTAGTAAATAGCAGCTACCGTGTGAAGTAATCGACCCAATATTACTTGGTACTCAGCCAATTCAGGTTCGTGGTCCATTTGATGGTAACATTAATCATGGATGTTGCTGTCAGATCGCTTCTAACTTAAGATGCGTTGGTTCTACAGAAAAATGACTCTGCGTGGAATAAGACTAGAAAGTAATTTCATAAAACTTCTCATACGAAAATGTTCTTCGTAAAAATTTATTCCATTATTCTTTTACATTTTCGTCATTCAAGAAGGAAAAAAATGGTTTCCTACTGGTAGTCATATAATTGTACCTACTATCGTCTCATTCGAAGGATGTCCACGAATTTCACCCCGCACGCTTTCCATACATTGCGATTTGCCTGAAGCATTTCTGTCACGCTTGATTGAGTGCTAGAGTGTGCAGTTGGTGAAGAGAAAGTGAGTCTGATGGGCCAGATAATAATGTTACTGGCTGGAGAGGTCTGTAAGTGATTACACTCACCAACGTTCTGTAGTCTGAAGTCATGAATCGTCTTAGATGTTCTACGATAGCCATGAAGCTTGCATCTAGACACGTTTATGAGAAGTCCGGTGATTTAACATCCTCGGAAATGTCGAGTCTGTTATAAAATATCAAGAAATTTCGTTTGACGGAGAAAATTTTTAAAAGCTTCAGTTTAGATGCAATTATTCTCTTGATTTTTAGCAGTCGAGTGGGAAATTTTGATTCCCATGTGTTCTTTTTATGCTCGTAAATCTATAACTCTTTTTTTTAATGCTATATTTTTGTTTTTACGATAACTTCTGGTAGTAATAGCAACAAATTCTACTGTTGCTTCTCTTCGATATTATTTTGAGATATCTAGAATGATGGAAATTTCCGTTTAACAAAAATTTTTACTTCTTACAAGCTTACAGTTCAATTTAGCTTTTCTTAATTTATGCCAGAAGAAATACTAATTTAATATATCGCAATAATTTAATGAAAAAAGAAAGAATATAGCTCATTTATAAATTATTCCCGCATTCCAAAGTATTGATTTACATGATAATTTAGTTTTACTCCTTCATCTCATTTCTCATTTTCATAATTTTGTAATTCTGAAAAATTTTAATAAGTTTATGCAGAAATTTAAATCGAAAGTTCTTTTAGTTATTAAGATGCTTTACAAATTATTAAAATGCTCAGATGCAAAGAAAAAAAATAATAATAATAAAAAATATTTAAGATTACATTTTCGGTCAAAATAAAATTTTATCTTTTCAGAATTACGAACTACATTTTTATGTAAAATTATACGATAATACTCAAACCAAGAATTTCGACAACATACGGTTCATTTGAATAAGTATAAATTCTGACATGAACTGAATAAAGAATATTTAAAAATTCTACGACATCCATTCAATCAATATTATAAAAGTATCTGCATTTCCTTCCCTTTTCACACTAATGGTTTCTAAAGATAATTACAAAATTTAAATAAATATCTAAATAAGTAATTACAATAAAGAGGAAAGATAATCTTTGCATAAAATTCATATAAATTAACTTCCAAATAATTTAAACACAGTTACTTATCGGCAAGACATTATTATGTAATGTTATTTAATCTTTATCTAAATTACAAATCTACATATATTAGCCATTGTATATTTTATCGAATTTACAAATAATTGGAGCCGTAATATGTAATAAATAAAATGTCTGACGTTTAAATTATTAGCATTATTATCATATGAAAATATTTTAATATTTACAGATAATTCTCCTAGTATATTTGCATTATGAATATCTACTCTATGTGATGATTGTGAAAAATATTTAACATATTAATAATTTATTCAGAATTCAATTATTTTTTATTAAATTTAAACTGAAGAAAAAATTTATTATATATTTTTATATTAATTATTGCAATAAGTTAAAATGACAATAATAATCGTATAATGATATTTGTGTTAAGTTCTACTATGACAATTTTTCAATAGCTCAAAATTTTTTAAATTAATGAAAATTTTAGCATTAAAAATAGCATAGAATAAAAATAATGATTTCATATTTTATATTCGGCTAAAAAATTTTATGTGTTTTAAACTTATTTTTAAAAAATAGAGTTCAAATGTGTAATGCAACATATATAAGTATATAGAGAGCATTAAAACGTTTACTATAAAAAAGCATTATTTCACAGGAAACTTACTTTATTTGTAAATTTAATAAGATTTCACTATAGAAAAATTAAAATGCAAAGAAATGGAGATATTTGAAAGCAAAAATCCATTAATTGAATAACTTTCTAAATTATCTTTTCTTCAGTAAACTAGAGCTTTAAATGAGATAGATTCATAAAGCAATGAATTTCCCCCCTTAAACTTTACCAATGTTATTTCTTCCAACAGCTGTGAATTATTATTCATTTGTCTTTCCAGGTTTTTATGAGAATATTTTATTTAGGATCGATGAAAGATAATTAGTTATGAAGCGAGACATTGTTTTACGAATGTAGCCAAAACAGTTCTGTTGCTTTAAGAAATTGGAAACTTGTAATTATAAGATCGATATTTTAAAGAACTTTTAATGGACTTTTGTGTCTTTAAATTTTAATCTAAACAAAAGGAACATTATCAGAAGAATAAATGAAGATTACTACTTAATTAAAGAAAAAAAATCTTCTATATTCTATTTTTAATTACTTTTAAATCAATTACATTCTGTTTATTTTTAATCGCAGAAATTTTTCGTAATTTTAATTAATATTATTCTGCATTATCATTATTTTTTTTACTAAAAATACTTATTTATTTAATTACTACATTTACATTCTAAAATTTTGATAAGGGATTATTTTAAAGCATTTTAAATAAGCTAAATAATAATTATTTAATTATAAGTCCAATATATGTTTTTACCATAAATTTCTAATAAAAAGAAACTGTTTTATTGTCTTAAACAGAATTCTAATTCCCATTTTTAAATAAATGCAGTAAATTTTCTAAACAAAAGCTGATGGATAACATTAAACGTTTTCACAACTTCCAATAAAAAGAATGTAATAAAATATTCGAAAAAAAGCAAAATTTATTGCCAACAGTATTGGAACAGAACATCAATTAACCCATCCACATACTAGTTGATATTCTGTTTTATTACTACTATAATTAGATTTTTAAATATCGATATTTTAAACTATTCATCTTGATCATATTACTCCACACTTTAACAACAATCTAAACTCTAAGCATAAATACAAATGTCTGACTTAAATTATCTCAATATATTGTCAATAATGGATATTTTTTATTATTGTTATTTATAATTCATAACATTCAAGAACATTCTTATTTCTCAGAATATAGAGAAACATAGTTCTTCACATTCGGCATGCAATTTTGTAATGTTTGATTCTCTAAAAATTCGCAATCTGAAAAGAAAATAAAATATTTTATAATTAAACTTGAGATGAAAAATAAATATCAATTCAGAAAAAAAAATCATTTTTTTCCTACCTTAGAATATCTACAGATTATGGCAAAACAAACAAGAAGATAAAATCTATAAACAAAGAATTAATTTGTTATGAAACAGATAAAACTGTATAAAGATAGTATGGCTTTTTTATTCGAGATAATATTTTTCCATTTGCAAAGAAAACAATTGAGGAGAAAGAAGGATTTCCAAATAAGATTGAGTTTCTAACTCTGCTGGAAGATAGGACAATGACATAAAATGATATGGAAATTTCATTGAACATCGAATATTATATATCAAGACATCCAATGTTAAAGTAATTTTGATCATGTTTCAGCAACAGCTGTGGCTCTTATAACTTATTCAGAAATACTGTATTTAATTATTGAAAATATTCAAAATGAATATTTTCTCTGAAAATTTAGAAATATTGTTATTTAATATTAAATAACTTGAAATAACATAGGAATTAATTTTTTATGATATTTTTATTGTTTATTTTATAATAAAAATATAATTTATTTTTACTTCTAATAATTTTCAAACGTTTTTATTTTGGATCTGTTCATAAAATATTACTATACTAATTGCTAAATGAGTTTCTTTTTCTTAAAAACTTATTATTAGAAAATAATTTTTACAACTTAACTGTTATGATATTTATATTAAATATTTATCCGGCTTGTCTGGTGTTAGAAACATGAACAAATACATAATTTCATTCTACTCATACATATGGACATGAAAACCTATTTTATACTTTTAAATCATTTTGACAGCACTTATTTTTAATTCATTATGATTTCCAATAGTGTAATATCGTTCTGAATGTGATGTCATATTTTGAATGATGTGATCTGACAACAATTGTCATCCTGAATTTCAATAGTATTCTGATTTTTAAATCCTCCCTTTGTATTGAAAAATCTGAAGCTAGCGGCTCTTTTTAACCCGAGATCATATATATTCGAATAAAAATCTGATGAAACCATGTCCTCATCCAATGTGTGACAGCATCGAGGCATTATTCCATGTATAACATAGGATTATAATATCGAAATCCCGCGATCCTAATAATTTTTTTCTAATATTCAAATACCAGTATTAATACAAAACTATCAGTATTAATTTAAAAAATAATTTTTTATGGTTTATTCACATAAAAGTTATAAAAATCATCAACAGTATCTTTGACAATAGTAAGAACTTTAAATATCAAATAGATAGGATTACTTTCGGCCTATTGGAAAACTAAACTATAGATTTTATTTGATGTAGTTTAAGAAATATTGCAGACATCAATCCAAATTCTGCAATGTATGCAGAATTTGGATTGATGTAATAATCTTAGATATCGTCAATTATGCAATAAATCGGCAACATCCTCTTCATATTAGCAAAGATTAATTTATAAATACAAAAATTCAGCTTAAATCTATCGAGAATATCGTCTCAAGCATCGCAACTACCTACTACTAATTACTGCATCTTTAAAGATCTTGACAGGCAGGACATTAAACTTATTAATAAATTCATGTTGTGAGAATTAGCGAATAACTATTTTGATTTCAATGTTCTGAAAAAAGTCCAAAACATTTTAAATTTACGCATCCTTCTATTCTAATGTTTCTCAAAGTATTTCCACTGATCTCAGGGTTAGGAGAACATACTTATAGGAGTCCTGGAGATTTATACAAAAATACAAAAAAATAATTTTAATAATAACATTAAATAAAACATTATTAAATCATAATCATAACTGCATAGAAAAATATAAGTTTTATTCTAATCTATAACTTAGTTTTGTTTACATGTTGCGAAAAATTAAATAATTCAACAGTGAAATCTGTGAATTTTTTTTTTATTTCTTAAAAATGAAATCATCAGAAAGAATCAAAGTTTTGAAACATTGCTCTAGTAAAACAAGATAACTATAATAGATCTTCTTTTTATTATCTTTCATAGTCTTTAAATGTATTGCGATGTTCTGAAAAATTTTTTTTATGCAAGTCTTTATGCTTTATGGGAGTTTTCTACTATATTCAATGTATCCACTAAGTGAATAAAATTTAATATTAATACATTAATATTATTGATTTAACAGCTGAAGGATTATTATACGTAATACAAATGTAACAGAAGGTTGAACACATTATAAAAAATAGATCTGTTTAAACAAAACAAAAAAATTATTTTTTTTATAACAACTATATTTTCGATAGTTTTTTATCAAAATATAATATAACTTTATCACATAATAATAATTGATCAAAATATCAATTATTATTACGTGATAAAGTTTGATTTAGAGCAGGGATGGCCAACCTTTTTTGAAGCAAGGGCGCAATTAAAAATTTTCATGAACGTTGCGGGCGCAACAATATGTAATGACATCATATATGTTTATTGTTAAAGTTA
>WUQG02458054.1:0-33952 GCA_011317285.2 Androctonus mauritanicus
TGTGTGTGTTTCTATATCTGAAATAAAATTTTTATTAAATTTCCTTCAGTGGTTTTAATTTTGGACTGAGGAGGATATAATATAGTTTCTAGCACAAAATTTCAGATATAAATTCTCACTTGTTTTTCTTGTCCTGTGAGTCTGATTTGCAATTTTTGAATCTGCTAAATGCAAAATTCTTTATATTATGTTCTTTTTTCACTACTGCAGCATATCTCAGTTAATGAGATAGAATTTTCATAACAATTATTAAATATTTCTTCCTTAATCCTATGTATATTCAAACTGTAACAACAATAAAAATTTTTACTTTTATTGCAGTTTGAATATATATTGCAGATTTATCTTGGTCTTACAAGAGAGAATTTCCAAGAATGAGCTGGATCAAGAAGCCTTCTAGATTCATTCATTTTGATCTACTTTTATTCCTTTTCCTTCCTCCCCAGTTCCCTTTATTTCCTCATTCTCCCTCTGTCCTCACTTTTATGTTAAACTCTTTCTAGAGATTTATTCTACAACATATTTGAACTTTTTTTTATCTATAATGGTGGATTCAAATTCTTTGATTAAACTAAAATATGCATAAGGACTAGAAGAGCTTACAGCTCTTTCTAGGTATACTAGAAAAAATTTCTTTTTTAATCTATTATATAAGTTTCCCTCAATTTACAAAAGTAACAGAGATCTTAAAAATTGTTTATTACATGAAAATGAAGCTTTAGTTATGAAAATTCTTAAGCTGAAGCTTCATTTTTCATTAACACCAATATTAAAATTTTCAGTTGGTTTTTGGACACCAGTAATGGTTTCTGTAACAGAATTTCAAAAAGCAGGATCCTGGAATCCCAGAATTAAATGATTTCTAATCCCAGGATTTTGGGATTATTTTATAACATTCATCATTATATACAAATTTCTCTTCATTTATTCAATATATTACAAGTATTCAGTTTTACTTAAATTTAAAAAATTATATGTCTTCAATTTTTTCATGTTTTTCATTATAAAACATTTTCTTACTTTTACTAAATTATACAATAAAGAAATAATATTTAAAACTAATCAGAAATATCAGGTTTTCCAAATCTTCATCATATATTGTGATCCCAATATTGTGATTCATAAATTTATTATATTTTTATAATTAACAACATAATTTAGTTATACAAAAATTAAAAAATTTCAATATACATTATTAAAAGGAAAAGATAAATTAATGCCATCTCTATGTGAATTTAACATTTATTAAACTATGAAAATTTCATTGCGCATTATTTATAAAGTACCTGCAATCATCTGGAAAAATACAATATTTTTGAAATTCAAAACAGTAATAATATGATTTTTATAAATATCAATTCTAAGCTAAAATTGTATTTTATAATATGTAAAATTGTATTTTATAATAAGTGAGCATAAATGTATCAAAAATCAACACAGTTTTTAATATATATTATAAGATGACATAACATAAAGAACAGTCTTGCAATCAACTTTTGTATCAGAAATTCAAATATAAAAGATATTTTATTTTCTGCTGTTGAAATCTTTTAATATTCACATTATATTGAGACTGATTCAATATTTTTTTTATATTTATAATAAAGTTTATCTAATTTTCTATGTTCATATTTCAGCATGTTAAAAATACTGTATATTGAAAATGAGGGGAATTATGCCAAAGCATATAATAAATGATAGTTTACAATTATTTTATCAAATAAATCCAAAAAAGTCCTAGGATTTCTTTCATTTATTAATCCCAAATCTTAGGATTGAAAATATCATCAGGATTTAAATTGCTAAGTACCAGCAAATCACTTCTATTTTACCTATTAATTTTAAGCATTTCAAAACATTTATATTAAGCATTTATCATTTTATATAATATAAATATATTTATATTATACTATTATATAATAGTTTTAATCTGTTTAATCTATTTCTTCCATTAATGCAAATGATATTCATATTTAAACATAATATGACAATAAACAACCTAATCATTGTAGTTTTATTTATAGTTAAATAAAAAAATTTTTTATGTAATTCTCAAAAGCCTTTAAACTGCTAAATTATTTGTAAAAATGAATCCAGTTTTCTGGATATTAGAGTTTAAAAAAAAATCAATATTCTCTTAAAAATACAGATAATCTTTGATTTATGATCACTCATATTTACAATGATGATGTAATCAGTAAATTTTATAGTTGGTCAATGTAATTCATGTGTGTTCAAGTCCCTGAACAATGGTCTGATATATGGAAAGCATTCTTTTAATATCTAGTTGTTATATTTTTGTATTCATTAAGTTTATCATAATAAAATGGAATGAGATAATAAATACTGTTAGTAGGCAATCCATAAATTTTGAGCATTTCCAATTTATGACCTTGGAGTTCAAACCAAATCTCATGTAATCCAAGGACTACTTTTATATTAATTATGAATTTTACTATGTAATTATTTTACTAAAACTAATAGACATAAAATAATTTAATAATTAAAAGGATTACATTAGTTAGATTTAGTATATTCCAGTAGAATGACAAATATTATCATAGTTCAAATTTAAATGCAGATAAAAAAAGATATTAAAGATTTATACATCTGGAATAATATGCAATTGTTGTTTTGTAAATTTAAATAGCTTTATTTAGTTATGAAAATTTTTGAAAAATGCACTGTTAATTATGGATATTGATGATATTGATATGCACCAAGCATCAGATTCTTTAAGAAATGTTGAAGTGAATTTTGTTTTAAAATCAATGATATGCACAGTAATGTAATATGAAAATATATTTAATATAATTAGTGCAGAGAATAAACAAGAAATAATAAAAACAAATCGAATATTCATATTATTAAGTTGATGATAAATCTTTGAATAATGAAATAAATACAAAAAATATATATTAAGATATGCATTACAGATGATTATAAATTGTTATATAGAACAATTACTCTTACTAGACAATTATTGATTTAAATAAATTACAATGGATAATTGATTAATGATGAAATAATTTCTTCACAAAAGCCAAAATTATCTTTGCAAATCAAAAAAAGTTGTATCCATTTATATAATTTGTTAAATTGAAAATTCATAATTCAAAGGATACCTATATAGAAGGACAAAATTGCTAAATTAATCTAATAATTACAATATAAATAGAAACAATAGAATTGTGTAATGCATTTATTATTTAACTTAAAAGAATTGACTGTAAATGTTCAGCTAAAAAAAGAAAAATAGCAATTTAACTGTCTATAATCAGGTATCAGAGCCCATCTGAAATAGCAATTTTTTTCACAAGACAAGTTTTGGATTATGTCTAACATTATATTCTGTAATATTATTTTCAGATAAGAAACTTTTGTAGTCTAAGTGGTGATTCTTGCCATTTTTAAAATATATAAAAAAAAAATTTCTTCTTCTATTTTTCTGGATTGATAATTAGTTTATAATCAAAAATTTATAAAATTTAAACTTAAACTTATTTTATTCTTTAATATTCAGTGTTTCTTGTCCAAAAATTATATTCCTGAATTTCTATCACTAATCAGAATAAGCATAATTGTTGAATTATTACATTATTTTAGATTATATTTATCCAGTATTTTTTCCAGTATTTGGGAAAAAATACTGGAACTTTTTTTGAACTATATTATATAGTTCTTTCTTTGTAACTAAAAAATAATTATAACTTTATTACAAAACTTTTTTCTCTATTAATAATAATATGCCAATTCTTTATGAAATTATAAATTTTCCCTTTATTTAAGTTATAGATGACTATGTGGTTTTGACATATTATTACAGTATTACTACACTTTATAAATGATTTAAGGATTTGAAGGATAATTTTAACTATATATTATTTATGTCTTACATAATGATTTTAAAATCTTATCCTTGTTTAAAATTTGACTCCATTGTACAAACATAAAATATACTTTTAACAATATTTTATTGTTTAGTCTTCTAAAATTTTTTAACTTAATCACTGTAATGCTAAATGAGTCAGTAATATTCAAGATAATATTGTATTGAATAACACAATTTCTGAGATAATAGATATAATAAAAAACTTAAAGGTTTTCAAAATGTTGAAAAAGAAATTAATAATAAAATGATTCATGTGAATCAGGATTTCAATATATGATTGCTATAAATATCATTCCCTCTATTGGGCACCAATTCCAACAGAAAGATAGTGAAGTAGAAATTAGCAAGTGCACCAATCATAATACTGTCTTAATGTATTGACACACAGCATATGAATCATTGGAATTTTAAATACGTTGATATAATAGTTGTAAAGAAAATTCTTTCAGAAATTCAAAAAACAAAAGATTATTGGAAAAAATAAAAATCATTGCTACTTAAAATAAGTTATTTTGCTATAAATATGTTTTATATAACTATATATGTTATAATTTTTAACAATTTATACTAATATATATATTTTTGTAAAATACAATAAAATAAAAAATTGAACTAATTGTGCTTTCTCATTATCTGTTCATAATCTTCTCTTCCATTAGTCTAAATAATTGAGAAATATACTGGATTTCACTGTTAATGAAATTTAATAGCAATTTGATTAGTAAATAAATTTACATCACTACTGAAACAATACAATTTACAATGAAGGTGTAAATCTATAATCCATTAATCCATAAGAACCATTATCTTTGATCCAATATTTTATTAAACCATTTAAAAAATGCATAATTTAATCACATCTTAATGAAAATTAATATTGTTACATCACTATAAATTCATTGGTATTTAAATATGAAAATAATTTTTTCTGTACATTCTACACTTCAAATTAGAAAAAAATAATTTTTACATTAAATATTATTTTTATTAATCAAAGTAATTTTTACTTTAACATCTCTAATGAAGAACATTGTGCTATAACTATTATAGTTTAAATTTTTTAGAAAATCTTGAGAAATAATTTTGTTTTTACCATATTTGTTCCAATAAATGCCATTGAGTAGAAATGTTTTATCATATGAGGCCAAAATTTCTATACCAAGTCATTCTTTCAGAATGTATAATTTTAATGAAGAGAGAAGCCTATATATATATAATTTTTCTTCATTTTTTTTAAATTTTATTTTTCAGCCTCTTGAAAATGTAGAAGCTGAGTTGTTATTCCAATTGACACATGCTGGACAACCACCAATGATATTTTATACTGATTCCCCAATTTCTACTGATAGGTAAGTAAATATAGAAAAATATATCACATTTACATTATAAGTGCTAAATTAAATTTATCTGAATACTATATATAAAAAATAATGAAATTGAAAAAAAATATATAAACTTTTCACTATCCTGGTGATCAATAAAGAAATAAACAAGCACTAATGCAGGAGAAGATTAAAATTTACTGTATAACGTTTTCAGTCTCTTTTTAGATCCTCTTCAGTACACAAATTCTAGAGAACACTTTAGAACATAATAGAATAAATTTAAAGCATTTAAATATATTAAAACATAATCAAGTAAAATATAATATTATATAAGATAAATATAGACTTTTATATATAAATTATTAATATAAACTATTAATAATTTATATTTTAAATCTATTCCATTAACTATGTTTTAAAACATTCTCCAGAATTTGTGTACTGAAGAGGACCTAAAAAAAAGGTTGAAAACATTATACAGTAAATTTTAATTTTTTCTTGCATTAGTGCTTGTTTATTTATTTAGTTATAAATTGAAAAAATATAGAAAATTCTTTACAAGATAAAATTTGAAAGGCACACAATTTTTTAAATAAAATTGGGAGTTTTCTTATTAAAAAAAAGATAATTTTCTCTTGTTAGTTTACTTTCCAGGCAAAAGTAGACCTCCTTCATGTATAGAATAGACTAATATAACCACTGTGATAATCAACAAATAAACTTCAGCAGATTTTCAGAAAAAATAATCTTAATAAATAACATTTTCAATTACAGTCAAATTGTCAAATTGATTAATCTTTAGTTTTCAATATATAAAAATTGAAACATTCAATATTAATCTAAAATTACATGAAAATCAAGAAGTTTATTTATTGATCAGTTTGAAAAAAAAAAAATTTTATTCAGATCTGTTTTTTCAACATAATCTTAATCAATGATTTCAGAGTTTCAAAAATTGTTTATTATATATTTTTTATGTACATTTATTTTGTATAGATGCATACTATTTTTTTACAATAAATGAACAAATTAATAATATATAATAATAATGTATTATTTTTTTAAATTAAATTATAAAATAAATTTTGCTTCATATCAACTATTGATTGTAATATGGAGCTACATAGAAGATACCAAAGAACTGCATGCATCTAGCAAGTTGCAATTTGGATATAGTATTTATATATCATATAAACAAAAATGGAATGTATAATATAGTTACATTTGCATATAAAAGTTTGTAATAAAACTAAAACATAATGACAAACGATTAAAATTGTATGTAGCTATAGTAAAAAATTAACTTTTAATTGGTTTTGTATACACTAACTAATAAAATTTGGCTTACTTAGAAGTTTAATTAGCAGAAAATGACTTAAAAGTTAAACAATAAGAACATTCAGCACTGAATACTGTTTTTATTTTTTTTTTTATTTAAGTTTTGTAATAAGATTTGTATTAAGGAAATGACTTTGATGATAATGTTATATTTGCTGCAAATATTGCTATTTGATTCTTTTTTTTTTATAAATATTGATTGATGTGAGTTGTTTTCTCTTTTTCTAAAATATGCAAACGGAATTTTTTGCAAATGCTTCCTTTTTTCCAAGGTGAATTTCTTTACAATAACAAAGCAAAGCAATTTTGATATAGAATAACATGTTCAAGAATATTTTATTTCATTTTTTATATCTTGTTTATCATAATAGTTATCCAAAATAGAGATTGTATAATATTTTAGATAACTATTATGATGGTAAAACCTGGTAAATAAATCCTTCACTCATTTGAAATTGTAGTGTATGAAAAAGGAAATAAATGATGTTTTATTTCATTTTGAAACATTCTTGACTATATTGTTCTGTCATTCTAGAAAAACATTATAGGCCAGCATAGCTGCCATTATTGAAAAATTATTGGTGACATCATCATAAATTGAGGAATTTTATATGAATATAGTAATAATATTTATTAAAATATTTCATTCTGAATTTTGTACTAAGCAACAAATTGAAATGTTCTAAAGTTGCATGATACAAAACTCAGAATAAAGTATTTAATGAGTAAATTATTAGAATTAATAAAATGTTCTCATATAAATTGTGTATTTCTAAATAAAATAACATTATCTTTGATATATAATGCTATCAATTTATGATCAGGTTATAATAAATAATATCTGTGATTAGTCAATGCATTTCACATGTCCATGGGCAATGATTTGTATATCAACATTGTCCATTTTATATCTGCTTTCTTTAATTTTGTTTTCCTTAAGTTCACTACAATTATTTTATTGTGCTATAATAAATAGCACAATAAAATAATTGTATTTCTGCTTACAACTTCTGTTGAACTGAACTCTATTGAAAGTCAAGAATTTACTAATAATTTTCAAAAATTGAGATTGTAAAACTGATGAAAATTCTCCAAATAACATTACATTATAGAAATACTAGTTGGTTTTTATGCAATATGGGAAATCATTTACTAATTTTAAGCATTAAATCAAATGCATGATTCAATTTACCAATGAATTTTTTTTTTTCAGGTGGGTACAAGCTATGCAAAAAGCTACCATCTTAGAATAATAATTTGAAAACTTAGTGCCAATATTATAAAATCAAATTGAGGATTGTAAACCAAAGTGCCTCATATCATCCATAAAATTTCTGTGATTTTATAGAATAAAATGTACAAATTTTCTAACAAGAAAAAGATTTTGAGCTTTAATGTACATTTTTACATAACTAATATAGATTTAAGATGTATTTTCAAATACTTATATTTTCAAAATACAATTCGCTATTTTAAATAGAATTAAAAAATGAATTGATGTATATTAAAGATATATAATTATTTATCTTGTAAAGTTTTAAATTAAAATTGTATAGATATTATATGTAGATAAATTTTAAAAAATTTTTATAAAATTATTGACAAAAAAGCCACAATTGTCTTCCAGAATTATTGAAACAAATTTTCTTAAATCCATTGTTCCTTACTATAATAGTAAGTCGTTCAACAATATTTGTATTTATAAATATAGAATATCAGTACAATAAGTTTTCTAATCAAGATTTCTAGATTTCCGGTTTTTTATGTTTGCAATATTTTCTATGAATTATGAAAACTTATTGTATTGAATATTTGATTTTATTATGTAAAATGGTAATTTCTCTCTTGCTATTGAAATGTGATAAATTTCAATATAGAATTATGGAAAGTTTGTTAAAAGTATGCAGTAAAAATTTCATACAAATTATTTATACAGTGTGTTCTATTTTTTGATGTATAATGCTTAAATTAAGATTTGCAATATATTATTAATTTATTTAATAAAATAAAATTTTTCAAGTACAATTTGAATTATGATTTTATCTATTTTCTGTTTGTTATTTTTATTAGTCTTCATATCAATAACAATATTAAACCTTATATATCATTTCACTATATAAAAAGCAGATGATTGATGGATACAGAAATAGCAAACCTCTGTATTATTCATAATCCTGACAATACATATTAAATATTTTGATTAAATAAAATCTCAAGAAAATTCTTGATTGTATTTTCTCAATTTTAATTTAAAATTTTTTAATTGTAAAATACTTTCAAAAATACTATATATAAAATTCAGACTAAATAGCAGTTTAAAATTTTTAAATAATTTAGTTTGTTAATATCAAAATAATAACATGTTATGTCAAAAAAAAAAATTTCATATTATAAATATACTATCTCCAACTTATGATTTATAAAGTTATATTAAGTGAGAGTAAGAATCTGAACTTTATATCCACTAAAAGAAAATATCTGTTTATTATTCTGATTGAATTATAGATTTTTTTTTTTTTAAATATAAAACACTAAATATCTCAGAAATTTCATTTTTGGCATAGCATATCATTGTTGCAAGCTATTCAAATGAGTTACAACACAAATGATTTAAAAGAACTAAATTAACAATTCCAGAAAATTTACTTTAGTCTATTTATAAAGTTTATCTATAATGTTATATATAAGATTTCAGAAATATTTGATATGAAAAGGTTTTATTTTATTACTAAATCAGTTTGTATTCCAATGAAAAATAATTATGTATAAGATTATATGTTTACTGCCTATTTGAACGATATCAATGCTTCAGTTGGAATTTTTCACACAGAAAAGGATAAAAATAATAATATTTCTCCATTTTTATGTCTTTTAATGAATTTATTTTCGAGGATTTAGACAAGAGAAATTTTAGTTAACGAATTGGTCTCTTCGGTATGATTTTTTAAAAATTTAAAACGACTCTGCAATGATGATAAAATTCAAGTAATAATAATTAAAAAATTGAAATCAACTTTCTTTACTTTCTTTCAAAAACTGTCATTAAGAAATTTTTCCAATATTGTTCAATGTCATCATTGCTTTAACGAGCTATTTATTAATTATTTCTCATATAGTAATTACATTTCATAAGAATATTGAATTCTGCGGTTTAATTTGCACAGCTTTACTTTCTTTCGATTTGATATTAAAAATATTTCTTCAAAACAGAAGCTTATCAAATATAGCTATTAAGAATAAATTGAAACAAACACGGAAATTAATATCAGAAATGTAAATACAACAGATTATATCTTACACAAACAATAATAAAAAAAATATCCTTACAGTTTAAATATTTAACTATACATTTTGCTTTTTAATGAACAGTTTCTAACTCATTTAGACAAATCTTGCACCAAAATAATTGAATTTGTATCGCAAATTGTAGATATTTTCATCAAAGGGAAGAGGAAATATATCTGTAATTATTTCAGGATTTTTCTTTCATTAGTTAAAAGTAAATTTTTGTGTTGTATTATGGAATCAATTAAAATATGATTTGTGGTATATTTTTATTTTAAAAATCGTTTTATTATATACATTCGATCATTCTCCATTTTTAAGATTCTTTTGCTTTGCTTTGGAAAAAATAATAATTTTTATGACTGTTACCAGGAGATGATTTTAACTATGAATTTTCGGTTCATTTAAAAAAATATCTCGAACATTATTGTACATTATTGTAATGAATAATTATCCATTATATAGATTTTTTAAATATTTTCATATTAAACACGTAATTAACTTGAAATTCCAAGACAAAATATTATAATATATAAAATTAAAAATGGTAATCTTAATTTACTTAATTCATTTTTAAAATTATGCAAAAATATCTTTTAATTTGATTTCTAAAAGATCCCTGAGTGACATTAAAATTAGTTTGATTAATAATGATTCTTTTCAGAAATAAAGAAAATTAACAATTCTAAACGTATTTTTTTAAAATATTTGTTCGACTAAATAATGATTTTAGTATCAAGATAATTTGTGTAAAAATATTTACTTAATGTATATGTTAACAAATCGTTTACAAATTTTAAATTTTTGTGTAAAAAATTGATAAAGAAAAAACACGAGATAAATAAAGAATAACAACAATAAGTTGTATTAAATGTATTATAATATGCCATGAGCTAAAACAAATTAATGTAACATAAAAGAAGAAAAATTGAAGTTTTAAGATTTATATTAGAATAAATTGTTTAAATAAAACATTCTGGAAAATGAAGCATGCCTAATGTAATTCATTAACAATCACTACTAACAGAGATGACTTCATTCACTTCTTATATCTTTTTGCACTTTAATATTTGTTATATGAATAAAAGATATTTCAAATGAATGTTTATCAAAAATCACGATTTCAATTTATTTATCACGAAAAAATATTATTAAAACTCTGATGAATAAATCGACTACATGAAAAATTATTTTCTCATTAAAATGCGGAGTTATAAAGAAAAGGTAGAACAGAGAAACAAAATATTCAAAGCAAATATTTTTTTTTATCATCCTTATTCTTTTTATATTTCTATACTGTAAATATTGATTCTATTGAACACAAAAATCCTTCATTTAACTATATAAATAGACCTATTAGAAATTTCTAAAAAGAGATCTGAAAACAAGAAAAAAAAAAAATGAAAATGAAAAATGTTTTTTAATATAACAAAACACTATACTATATTTATTTTCTATAATCCTGCGAGTAGTTTCAAAATTTGAAAAAAATACAACTCAACTACAACATGCAATTCTCGTAATTTTTCTTTAGTATTTCAAATTTATGCTGTTTTAACAGGGTAGTTTTTCATCATTATATATATATATTTTCACTTCAATATAAATTCAAATTGTTCACGTGTTTCATTAAATTTGTCAATAAATTTTTTTGTATAATTTTGAAATAAAAATTTATAATATTTTCTATTATAGTAAGTATGTGCCAATTTTCGTTAGTTTTTATTTAACAATGAATTCAGTTTTGATCCAGCTAACTATTCAAAAATTCTGTTGGCAAAGATGATTGACAAATCGAATTTTTCAACTTCTTTCTGATCTGTCTTATTCGATAAAATTAAACTTCCGCATTTAAAAAATATTCCCGAAAACACGAATTAATTTTTTTTTTTTTGTTTAATGTATAGAAAGCAGTTATTTTTAAAATATAATAAATGACAAATTTAATTTTTCTAATACGCGAAAATAAATTAGTTAAGAATTGGAACCAAATAAGTAAATTACAAATATCGTAAAACATTCGAAAATGTTAAATAAATAAATAAAAATCTTTATTAAATTTACTTAATTCTATCTTAAATTTTAAAACTGTACATAAATTAGAGAAGTCTACTCACATAAAACTCCGACTGCAATTGTTGCTCTAAGTGGTTTCTCTAATGCTGGATGGAAAGCTTCGCACGTATAAGTTGTTCCGCTCTGTTCTAATTTAGGATATAATGTTAAAGAACTGCTCGTTGCAAAACCTCTCTCTTCATCTATCGTCACAGAAACTTTAGTCGCTTCTGAGTGAAGAGGATATCGCTAAAATTATTTTTCTATTCATAAATAGTTTTCAATAATTTTTAATTTATTTATATGCTAAAATAATAATACTAATTACACATAAATAAAAAATTTATAATCTATATAAACATCTTTAGTGTTGGTTTAAAAAAAATTTTTAAAAATCTATAATGTTAAGTATGTGCAGCATATATTCTACAATTTTACAGTTAAATATTAAACAAATTATTGAATATATATATACTTTTTCTGGATCAATAAATCCACAAAATTCGTGAAAGAATAAGTTTATTTCAATTTTTATATTATTTATACTGTATTAAAGATACAGTATTATAATTTTTGATATCTTATTATTATCTGAATATAAAAGAATGTCTTGAAATGTTCTGACAAGATTTTAGGACAGATATTGCTTATAAAAATAAATAAAAAGTTCTAAAAAATATCCTTTCCGGAATATAACAGCTTTAAGTGAAACAGAAAACTCCTGTAAGTAGGCAACCTTGCATTTTTAATAAATCAATTAGCTTATAACAGTTAAACAAATGAAAAATATTTGTTTATAAATAAATGTTGAGCTGTCTACGTACCGGCATTTTTATTTTAGGAAAAAATATCTACTTCTCATAGTTACTGGCATATTTTTACTTATTTTTATATTTTATTTTATGAGTACTGCTTGCGCTAAAAGTTTGTAGGCATATTTCTAAAGTAACATAAAAATAAAACTAATAAAATATTATATCTTTTGAATACTATGTTTATTTAGCGATAAAATAAGTTTTTTATTATAAACGTCATCGAATATAAAATTTACTGCATTGATTTTCGAAATAAAACGACTTTTAAAAAGCAAATAGCATCTCAAATATTAATTTTAGAAAGCTGATACTATACATATTTCGGTTTTATTTTTTTTATTTGCACAGCATATTTCTTATTATATTTTATATTATGATAAAACCATCCATTAGTTCTAAAATATAGTGATAACAAAAATTATAATTCGTTAAAACGTAGTCATAAAATTAATTTTTATCATTACTAGCTATAATGTCTGTGATAACTCAAGAAGAATCTCTTCCATTTTATAACTTAATTAATTATTTAATATAAAATCTTATATAGAATTATTTTATTTATTATACTAATTTATTTAATTTTATTATTTATATTTAATTTAACTGTAAATATTATTTTGAGATATTGTTGATTACTTTCTCACTAGACTATTTTAATTTTCATAAATTATAAAATATTGATGTATATCAATAACTAGATAGATTTTTATATGCGATAAAATTTGTTGAAAATAGTTGTCAAAATGTTCATTCTTCCAAATTCCAATTAAATAAATTTATATATAAAATTCCAGTTTCATATTCAGTTTTCTAAGCTTATTTTACTGTCTCTCTTTGTTTTTTTGGATGTCATTGTGAAGTTATTCGATCGTGTCTTGGATGGTGCACTATAAAAGTTATCTACTGTAAATATCTGCTTTAGAATGACTTCGCTCTCAGAATTCTGAACACATTTCCTTCCTGCAATCTAAAAATTAGGAACTTATATAAGAGTTACATTGATATATTATAGATAAGACATTTTTTAAAAATTTATGTAGGCCTATAATCAAGAACATTAAAAATCCAATACTGTGGTCAGATTAAAATTTCTTCGTGTGTAATTTTCTTTTTTTCATCTCGTATATAGATAAAAAAAACTCTTTAGAGATAATTAAGCCAAGTGATTAATCATTCGTATGTATTTTTATCTTTATAATATAGTATATTTGCAGTTTGTATATAGTTCATAAAAATTATAACTAGATCTAGTTTCATTGTTGATCTTTCCAAGTTTAAATCTGAGATGAATTTATCTTGGATATATGATATTTAGAACAAGTGCTGATTACGATGTCCAAGAATGATTATAACCGATCTAACGCAATAATTTAACGATCTCTCTATTTGTTTAATTATTTATTAAATTAATTAGACAATTATCATCATTTCTTTACGTTATTCATCAAAGACGTTTACCTTTACTATTTTACTTAAATCTTTAATGTTAAAAAAGTTTTAAATGACGGTAATGAGAGTACATTCCATGTAACACTCATAATATGTAGATAATTCATTTTAATGATAGCATTCAATGTCTGCTTGACATTTTACAATAAAGTATGCCTACTTAACAAGATGGTGCCTTCTAAATTTAAAAGTATTTATTATCCAATAAAATTTTTCTTTGTCGCTTAACCTAAGAATTACATTAAATTTAATAGGTTAGCTAACAAATACATGATCTCGATATTTCCATAAACTAAAATCTTTTGTAGAACTTGTAGCGTATAAATTTTAATAGTATCTTCAATTTTATATTATTTTCCTGTCCAGTTTAATCTGTTATTTCCAGTAAATTACTGAAACATATATTATAAAATGTAATGAAATATTGAAACATACTAACTTTTATATTTCTTTCTTTTACAGATTAAGTTGTTATTAAGATCAGTTGTTACAAATTTACTACATGCACATGAAAAACAACAGATTACATTGAGATAGTTGTTTTATTTACAAAAAAAATAGTTTAACATTTTTCTTCTATTTTTTTATTGCTCAAGATAAGAATGTTGAAGTTCCATTGTTTTTTATCTTATTTTCTCTTTTCCGTTTTCAAAATACATTAATATTTTTCACTTCAGATTAATTTTTTTTATGATATTTTTCTCGAAAGTATTAGTTTTTTATTCAGTTAACATTATTCGGTACTTCGTCAAGTTACTTGAATTTGAACTTTTATATTTGATATTTATTTAAATAATACAATAACAAACATTAAAATTTTATTTAGAAAAAAATTTAGACTTCTTTATATGAATTTTATTATATTTATTAATATATATATACGTTATAATAAGATTTGAAACGGTTTCAAATTTTTATATATAAAATTTTGTCAAATTATTTTAACAATATATTTTAAAATTTGGAAAATATATTTCAATTTAAAAATATATTTGCGAAATGATTCACTTTACATTTGATTGAAGTGAAATAATATAAAAAGGAAGCCAAGTATATACACAGGATTATGTTATAATCCCGAATGTATATTTGAACAAAATTACTTTCATACTCAATATTTTCATTAAGTAATCTTCAGCTTCCTATATAAGGATTCAAATCCTTTCCTTACTCTATTCAAAATGATTATCCTACATATATATGTAATTCAAATTTTTGTTAGTCTGTTAAAACAGAAATGATGATATGATCTCTTTCTATATAAACTACACACGATATAAAATATTATTTACTAAATCGTCAAAAACGAATATTTTGACTTATAAATGACTTCTAAATTAAATATAAAATTATTTTATATTTTAAAATATTTGAAATTTTATTTTTTATATTTGGCATTTTGAATCATTAGTTATTTCAAAAAAATGCAAAGTGTATTATTTATTAATAGAATGATAAAATGTAAATTGATGGAAAGAACCAAGAGATGATGAAATTCAGATTTGCTTTGATTTATTTTTTTTAATTATTTTGGAAAATATGACGAAAAAATTCCAGATAGCGATATTGTTGGCACTTCAAAAAAAGATTGAAATTTGATAAGGCCATATAAACTTCAATAATATTGCATTCAGATAATCTCAATTCACAAAATCGTAATGCGCTATTCTATAATTTTATAAGCATGCTCTTACATTTTCGTGAAAATTAGAAATAATAATAGTAACTTGTAATAGAAAATATAAATAAAAATAAATTTTTTACTAAAAGTAAATTATCATTATATTCTCTATTTTTTAATAAGATTGCTAACACGACGGGAGTCAAAAAGTCCCTCACCACGTTTTATATATATCTGTAATTGTAAAAAATGATAAGTTATTGCCTTACTAATACAGGTGTCTTTTTTCGTTTTGACAGGTGCTGTTTACGGAATTAGAAGCGTGATAGTAGATGATGTCATGCTAGACAAAATTGAGTATCATCTTCAAAAGAAAACTGCACAAACAATTCACAAAGAGATATCAGCTGTGTGTGGCGAGAATGTCCATCACATGAAACTGTGAAATGATGGAAATAAGAATTCAAATGTGGTCGCACTATCCTACAGGTTGACCCAAGGCTATCCAGCAAGATCATGTTTCTATGTTTTGGGACAGCAAAGCTGTCATATTGACAGATTACTTATAAAAAGAGTCGACAATAACAGGAACTTGCTACAAGTTACGGGACAGTATTAAGGAAAAAAAAATGTGGTTTACTGTCAAAAGGTGTGTATCATTCTAGCTGACAATACACGTGCACACTGAACTGCAGAAACAGCCAATTTTCTACGCAAATATGGCTATGATCTTGCCCCATCTCCCATATTCTCTCGACTTGGCACATTTAGATTTCTTTCTGTTTCGAAATATGAAAAAATTTATGAGGAAGAAGTTTCTTCGTGATGAAGAAATCATTACTGCTGTGTAGATCTGGTTTGCCTCCACATCGGTCGACTTCTACAAAGATGGGATTAAACAATTATTCCACAGATATGAGAAGTATATATGTGCCCCAGGAGGTGAATATCTAAAGAAGAAACAGTTGGAGGATCAAGTTTGAGATCCTTACACATCCGCATCATGATGAGGGTAAGAACTTTTTGGACTCCCTTCATAATATATTATTACTGCTATTTTTTTATTTAAAAGTATATGCTTCGTATGATTTAGATCTATATCACATAATTTTAATATATAGCAGATATATTAATTTCAAATTAATAAAATTTTTTCAAATTCAGTAGAGAAGTCATTTATGATATTAAGGATGATTCATTTTCTAATCCTCATCTTCGATTATACCAAAATCATAAACATGCATGAAAAAAGTTCTTTCCAGAATTGCTCGTTTAATAACGAAGAAAAGTTTATATATTTCCATGGAGAATTAATAATAAAAAAAATTTGATATTTAATATAGGATTGATTATATTTATGCTTTAAATATAGTTTTATTCTTTGAATGAAATAAATTTAGATTCTTTTTGTTTGTGGCATAAAATATGCTTTTACAAATTTTTATAATCCTTATTTAAAATAAAAAAACATCTATTTTAAAATTATAAACATTATACCTACGCTTTATATTTTTTAAATGTTAAATATATTTCAAAATTATTTAAATAAAACCCAATTAAAAGAAAGCATTATCAATTTCAAGAATAAAACAGTAAATAAAAACAAATCCAACATCTAAAAAATAAATTAAAAAATATATATTATTTGTAAATTTTAAAATAATTATTGTATAAGTTTTTCAAAAAAATTTATTATATATTTTTTTAAATAAGCATTACATATATTTGCATTGAAACTAAAGAATATTATTACTTCTTTATATAAAACAAAAATGAGGAAAAATACTTTTTACCCGAGAGACAAAATTACAGTTTAAATTACTCTGAACTTTTTCTAAAGAAAAATATTAAAGTAGAAATTTAAATCCGCATATATTAAAAAACAAGCTATTAACTTTCACTATATTTCGAATAAAATATAAAATATATGAATAAAAAATAGGAAAACTTTTGAAATTTGATTTATCGTAAGTTTTGAAATGAATTATTAGATTCTGATTAAAAAAAAATATATTCCAATAGAATCAATGTTATTCTATCGATGATTTAAAAATTATTAAAAATGCTGATTAATTCTTTTGTTAAATAAAACCAAACGAAAGGAAATTCTTTTAATAAATCTTAGTACGAATATAATTCACATAGAAATAATTAGTAAAATTTCATCTTTTGAGTAATATAAAATTTATTTACAAGAAAGCATTGCATATTACGTTGAATATAAAAGTAAAAAATTACAAGTTTTTTACTAAATATTTAGGATTATGCATTCTTTTCTCAGAATACAAAAATAGCACACAAAGATAATTCAATTCATGCAAGAAAATTAATTAAAAAATGCATTTAAAACTTTGAGATATAAATTTCAAGAAGTTGAATGCTAAATAAAAAATTTACAGTTATAATATTAATATAGAGCATATGTAATTTTTCATATGCAGTACTGTATAGAAAAATTTTATGTACAATTATCCGAAGAATTAACTTTATGAACAGCTAAGAAATCTTAGCAGTTATAATTTTTTGTTCAACTGGTACTGATCCTAAGTTAGATTGGGATCATTCCATGTTAAGTGACCTAGATGTCCCTACTCAACATTCTTCAATTTTACTGCAACTTGTAGTGAATATACAAACAAGTTTTAGAAGTTGTACAAAATTTCAGTTCATGAAATGGTGTGATTGAGGAACCAAGTTCTTTCTTGTGGAGGTTACTTGTGTAAATTCAATGACGAATAATTTCCAAAATTTTAAATACGATAATTACATAACTATAACACTTAGTACTTTAAATCTTTGTAAGCTTGTTCAGTTTTCTGTGCTAAATACAAAAATTTATAATCAAAGGTCATAAAATTATTGATCAAATTTGAGCAATATATGAAAGCAATTATCTTAGTATTTGAAATTTTGAATTTAATTTTTCCTGCTACCATTGGAAAGAGCAGGTTTTGAACTACAAAAATAATAGTTTTCCAATTTTGAGTCTTGAAGTTTTTTAAAATTAGGATTGACTTACTAATCGATTTACTTAATCGATTGATTTATTGATTTATTGTATTCATTTCTGAAAAGTTCAGAACATTTCTTGAAATCAAATAATTTTTTCCTTTAATTTTTATCTCTACAATGACTTCGAATAGGATATTTTCTATTCGAAGTCATTGTAGAGATAAAAATTAAATAGAAAATTTCGGTAACATGTTATTAAATATCGTATTCAATTATAAATGAATTCGCATTAAATATTTCACGTATAATGAACTCATTTTCGAAAAGAAAAAGAAAATAGTGATTGATTCAATATGAAGAATGAAGAAAGAATAAATAATATTTTTATTGCTGCTTTTTAAATGCATTAGTGAAGTTAAAGAAGACAAATTCTTTTATACAAAAGTATATGCTTCTCTATAAAAGACTTTTAACATATATAAATCTCGTTATAAGGACTATATTTTACATGATTTATTGTATTAAATATTTATTGCAGTAAAATGCGTTTTAATCTAGATCATTTAAATTAATGAGATTTTAAGTATGCACTTCTGGTAAAAGAATTTGTTTTAATATAATAATGCCTTTTAAGAACAATAATAAATATATTATTAAACCATTTTGTTACTACTATAACATAATATGTAATTTTGAAACAATCTACTTTAATATTTAGAGAAAGGATAAAAAATCTAGTTAAAATTCTTCAATCGTAAATCCGATAATTTGTAATAATTAATTATTTGTATATACAGTAAATTACTCTATACTAACTGATAAGGAATGGTAAAACTAGCCGAAATGCATCTTTAAAATGGCATATAAAGTATTATCGAATAGTAGTAAGTTATACTTTGAAGATTAAAGTTTGTGTGTCTCATTCTGTTATCGCTACCTTAAAATGCATAAATAAGAATACAAAAATATTTAATAATTAATAATTATAATATGGTTTTATATAGGGCCTAATTCTATACATGTAAATATTTTACTTGTTTAATTAAATAAAGGTTTATTTTACATTTAAAATAGTAAGTTTCAAAAAGATATAGAAAATTAAACTTTTAAATATTTTCCTGCTATCTCTTTAAACATTTTTTTAATCTATATAGTCTATCATTCAGTTGAAGTGATCCATGATATTGCGAATATCATAAAGATATCTTAATATTAGTAACAAATACCATATATTAATAGGATTATGATCCTGCTAACTTGAAAATTAAAGATGAAATTAACTGCAAATGATTGTTTCTATTTTTATTGTAATTAAGATACAAATACAAATTGATGTTTACCTCAATGATAGATTGTTAGAAAGAGATGGTTTCTTGTTGTTTATATAGCGTATCTCAGTTAAAGTTATCCATCTTGTTACCCACAATATATTAGCTTTTAAAAAAAACTTAATAATACACTACCTGTAGAGCAAACTTAAAGAGATCAGCTTTCAGAATCTGATATTAAAAATATATGAAACTTTATATCTTCGAAGATAATTTAGTAATTTTAAAAATCCACCAGACAATATTTTCTGATGTCAACAGGATAATTGTTGTTGATAAGAAGCTGAGAAAAATAATTAAAAAAATTATCTCCCCGATTTTTAATTACATACAAGAATAAAAAATACAACGATCAGGAAACTAAGAGAAAATATTATATTAATAATTAAATAAGTCAATCACTTTTCATTATTAGCTTTTATCGAAATTATAATATTAAGATAAAATATCATATAATGTTGATTTTAAACGCGTAGAAAAATTATCGCATAATTACTTGTTTTCCTGTAGTTTTTTATACCAAATTCTAAAAGCTGGTTCATAAATATGCTATAAAAAGTAACTTGTTGACAAATTGATGAACAACAAGTAACTTGTTTTCAAGAAAAGTCCAATAATAAAGTAACTTGTAATTGAATTTTCTAAAAAAGTTAATATTTTATAAGAAATGCAGTTTGATCATTTTAACTAAGACATTATAGCGAAAAGTTATTTTTAGTTTCGATTACTGTCGAAAATTTTGAAACGAATTGACCTTAGGGTTCAATATCTCGCAAGAATTTTATGGAATATAGTATTTTATAAAATTCAATTATTTCTTTAAATCTAAAATGATATTCTACACGTATCGAATATATCTGACAAGTGAGTATAATAATTTTTGATTTAATTTATTTATCAGTGAAGAATATTTATTTGAAACTGGAGAAAATAAATAATACATTATATACATAATACATAATTATTCTCTCTAGTTTGAAATATGTTTCTCCAATATCTTGTTGAATGTAATAAACCATATCTATAAATTCTACCTTTCATAAATTATAAAACAATTTAAATAACAATAACATATATCTATAGCATGCTGTACATTAAATATTTAACTATAATAATAGCTTTACTTATTTTTGAATATAACAAACTCATATGATGATTTAGTTGCATTTAACTGTTTTCCTATCAGAATAGGAAAACAATTTTCCTATCCAGGAAAATTGACAAACCGTTCTTAAAATTATTTTTAATAAAATTCCATGGGTCTTCCCTAGGCTGATTTCCAAAGGAAAAGGAGGATTATGAGATATCGTTCTGTCTATGTGTTCCTCACTAATAACTTTTGAATTAATTAGCAAATTTTCATAATGTTTGGTGATGATGTTCTGTCGTAAAAGGTCATCTCTAATACTATATCAATTAACCCTATAGCTGCAACTGTTTCAAAATGGCGAATTTCAGATTTCTGAGATACTCTCTTAATATATTTTAAGATATTCGTTCGATTTTTATGAAATTTAGCATGATAATCATGCCATTGAATGTGTCCTCAATGATATCAATTTAACCTTTATCTGCAACTATTTAAAAATGGAGGATATTCAAGCTTCTGACATAACCACAAGTAACATTAATTCTGTAAATTCCGTTTAGAAACGGCGAACATTCAATCTTCCAAGATAAAAAGGAGAGAATAATGAGGTTACCCTGCAGATTTATTAAGACTTTTATTTTTTATCTTTGCCAAAAGATGGCACTAAGCGTTAAAGAAAAGGACAATGTATGACTTACTTGCATTGTCCTTACAACTTTTATATTTAGTTATTATTTATATAATTTAATATATAGATTAATTGCATTGAAGATAACTTTGATGACATATTTTAATCTATTAACTTTTAATCATTCCGAAATAAATGAAAAGTTCGGAAAGTAGGAGATTAGTTCTTTCCGAATTGCTTGTTTTATTTCTGAGATATTCAAATCTTATCAAAATATTTAGAGAAATAATCTAATTTTCGTATTTGTAGAAGTGATTTAATTTAAGTAGAACTGATTATCCTGTTAAATATGCACAAGATACAGTATAAAATGTAATATCTGTTTATATAAGCATATATAATGTTTGATATAAACTATGACTTAATATCTCATGACAAAACTGGTTATAATATACTGTACAAACCAGTTTCTACGTAGAATTTCGTTCTTTTTTACCTATTATAATAAAAATGCATTCACGAAACCGTTATGAAATTTAATTAGGTTAATCTTTTCTTACTTATTGATTTTTGTTAATGTTTATACAGTATTATCGAGAAAATAATTTATCATAAAATGACATCTTGAAATGTTAATATAGTTCATACGTTAATATTATATAATATTTTTTTATTTTAATAAAAAAATTGATTATAATTAACATTTAAATATATTTTATCTAATTATATAGAACGGGATGCAAAAGAAAAATAATAAGAATTCTGATAATTTGGATTTATAAACAATAACAATGAATAGACATTAAAACTCTAAATATATGCATAACGAAAATACATTAAAGCACCAATATTCATGATATTTTTTCATATTTCATACGAATTAAAAATAATTATTTTTCTTTACAAAGAAGTCTTCATATTTAAATAAAATTCAAATTAATATTTAAATGAAAAATTAGAAAAAAATTAATAAAATAGATTTTAATCTTTCTAATAACGCCTAGTCTTGAAATCAGGGATAGAAAATAAATGAAATATTTTTTAAAAAAACTTTCAAAAGAGTAATTGCGGATAGTCAAAATAACAGATTATATTAATTTTACTGTATTGAATTTTTGTATATTAAAAAATAAACCTACCTGGCACTAGTTCTACAGATCTTCTATACCATTTCATTTCTACAGGAGGCTTGCTTCCTCGTGTGTTGCACGTTAAAATTAATTTCTGAGATTCTCGAATCATTACTTCTTCTCCATCAGGAAGGCCATTGATTGTAATATTTTTAGGCGGAACTGAATAGAAAAATCTGCTTAATTTGATGAAGATTGATAATTAATTATTTTACCTTTTAATTACAAAATTTTTAAAATAATATCACAATAACCAATTCTGTTATGCCGTCATAAAATCATATTCTGTTTTTAATGCAGTAGCCATCAGTTTTATTATATCTGCGTTTTAGCACAAGATATTGTTTTTAATTATTAATTTAATCATAGAAATTTAAGTTACTTGAATTATTTAAATTCAAATCTGTTACAAAATTAAAAAAATAAATATTATCTGATTCAATCTAATGTATTCTTCAACAGAGATCATCATTTTTCTAAATAATTATCGTATGTCGCATCACAATTCTTTTCTTAAAATATTTTCAAGTGCTTAAGTACTGTATGAATGCTTCATTTTATATTTTTTTTCCTCTAAAAATTCAACTACAAGTAAATTTTTACATCCAATATAAGCAAGTTTCTTTAAAAACTTTTCGAAACATACATTTTATCTAACTGTAATCTAAATGCCATTAGCATTATTGACTTTTATACTTTGCATCGGTCCATTTCCTTAATTTGTATTCTCAATTTACACTTCGTGATACAATGTTCGTGCAACTTCCATTTTGATGCTGTCAATTATAATATTGTAATAATTTCTAAATGTAATCTATTATTACTACAACTGATATGGCAGCACTAGAGAACGTGTGAAAATACCGGATGTTTTGAATATGTAAGATATAGAAAGCAACATCCAAATTATGGCCTAAATGTTTTGTTTCATTTATTTAACAGGTATGATCTGCGATAATTTTTTATATAACAATGCAGTTTATAAACATCTTTAATACATATAGATTAGTATATTTTTAAAATTTAATCATATCATGCTTTGTTTGCGTTCTTATTACATTGATATATGTTTTAATTGGAATTAATTATCTAAGTTATTATACAAAATATCATTAAATATATATTCAGATTTAAATTTTTGTTTATTCGATTTTATTACAATATCGTTTATCAGTTCTCGAAGCTCAGTAATATAAATAACTTTATACTAATTTTAATTAAATTAGTATAAAGTTATTTATATTACTGAGCTTCGAGAACTGATAAATGATGTTTTAAATATAATAAAACTGCTCCCTTTCATAATTTTGTTAATTGAATTTTTATCATTATCGAGATATAATTTTATTACAAAATTAACATGTTTTAACAATATAATTAATAATAATCTATAATAAAAATATATTTTTATATATAATTTTTAACGTTGATTATGAAGAAAATATTTATTTAATATATATTTTTAAGATATATAGAAATATATAACTTATATTTTCAAGTTATATATTGAAAATTATACAGATTTATGATGCTATATTTTATATGTAGATTAAAATATAGTAAGAGATCGTTGAATTAATGAAATTTTATTAATCAAATTTAAAAATAGTTAATATAAAAGTTGTAAAATCCGAAATAATTTATTTTATTTTATATAGCACTCATTAATTTCTTCCTGTAACTCATAGAAAAATTGAAAACTGTTTTTTAGTGACTTATTAAAAATAGTCTAAGTATAAATATAGACATATCGACTACTGTTTGTAATTTATGCAAAACTGTTAATGTCTGATATTTGCATAATTGTTAGATTAATATAAATTATAAGCATCATTACTATAATCATTTAAATATCGAAAAAATAATTGATTGCTTCCATATAAGCTGGCAAAATTTTTTTTATTTTGAAAATTAGATTGATAACGGAATTTTGATGAGTTTCTATATATTGTGATGAATTATTATAAATAACTTCTAAAAGAATTATATCATTTTAATTCATTAAATATAATTTAATTTCAAATACAAAAATGTTTGTTAACAAGGAATAACATTAAAAAAATTAATACATAGCTGAATGGTATGTGAGAAAATACCATACAGCCTCCATCGCGATATACTAATTTTGAATACTTACTTACAACAGTTAGTCGAGCAGCAGCTCTTATTGGTTTATGACTTTTACTTGGGCCAACCTAAATACAAAATATAGTAAAATTTTATATACCTTTTATAATTAATAAATAGGTGATCCAAGCACGAATAATTTTATAAATATTCTCTTCCTACCTGACATTGAAACTCCGCTTCGTCTTCTAATCGAACATCATCTATTCTTAGATTATAAACTCCTTGAACGATATTTATTATCATAAAATATCTTGGATATCCAGGAATATTTCGTTCGAAACCTAAACGTATATAATATATAAAAAGCTAAATTTAATGATCGGTTCAAAGTAATATTTTGTTCTAAATGTGAAACAAATTTTTACAATTAAAAAGAAAAAGCAAAAAAGTCTTATAAAATAAAATGAACAAGCAATAACGAGCAAATACAGGTCTGTGTTTTGATAAGCAATAAAATATGATCGATTTTTCTGGATAAACTGTGTGAATGATAGAAATTTATTCGTGATCGATGAAACAAATTGTGTTTTCGAAGTTGGATTCCATTGATTACACTGATTTTATTATTTTAAATTTTTGTTCGAAAATTTAATATGATTCACTGAAAAATCGAAATCCTTTATTTACAGTCAAATTTCATATTCCGTTATAAAGAATCTTACAGTGTTGGCAAAATTGAATGGAATCTATTTTATAAAATATAGTATTGCGAAATCTGTAAAGAGTGAAAACTTTAGAATTCTTAATTTCCATATTATTGTCGATCCGGGAAAATTTTTTCGATTTTTATCTAAAAGTCTGTTTTTTAGGAAATTCTTTCATTGATCATTGGAAAACGGAAAATTAAAATAGAAAAAGAGAGAGAGAGAGAAAATTCATAAAAAAGTTCTTATCGAAAAAGTAACAAGCAAATTACAAAAAATAGATTAAGTACTTTTGAATTTGAAGAATGAAAATATTGAATTTTGTGAGTGCAAGTAAATACAAGTTTTATTATTCCATTTGTAAATACTGATGTCGGAAATGGAAATGAGTATAAAATGTATTATTAAAATAGATTAATTTATTTAAAATATTTTATTGAGTTTTAATAAAAATTAAGGATTAAATTAGATTATTTTGTTAAACAATAAATAAATTTCAAAATTTAAGATGTCGAGTATGATATTGAGATAAAAGATACAAGTAACTATAGTTCAATGTTTTTTGTCAACATTATTTAATTACATAAAAATTATTTTATATCTAATTTTATATAATAAGATCTATTTTTACAAAAGTTTTCATTTATTTTTTTTTTTAACTGCAGAAGATTAATGATTATAATAAAGATATATAAATGAATACTTTATAATTGTACGGTGAATATATATTGAAATGATCAAATTGAACGAAAGATCATAATTTATAAGGTAATCGTATAAAAAATGTCAACTTAAAAAAATTATTTCATGCAAGATGTTCAAATATTTTGTTCTCTATATACTACCATAAGATTACAGTATATAAATTATATATATATCATTCAAAAATTTAACAAAAATATAATTTTTTTTTAGATCAGACGATTACTGTATTAAATAAATTTGTTTCTTCAACAGAAATATTCAGATAATATAAAAAATAATTTTTCATTAGATTAGATGCAATTGATAAATTGGTAAATCTATATCATTGATCAATCTAGTAATCAAATGCTAAACCGCAGAGTATTGTTAATCGTACGATATTAATTATTATTTAGTTAAATTTAATTTATTAACTAATGGTTAATTATTGTTTAGTCTTCATTTCTTGCTTTTTTATCTGAAAAGAAAACTAAAAAACTTTCTTTTCAGAGAACAATAAAGTTTTCTCTTTGTGAAAAGTTACTGTTTTCTGCAGTTTGGTGCTTTATTAGTCTACATGAATTATTTATGTGCATAAGTTTAATGAAGTGGAAGAAATTGATATTTTTTAGGTTTCACGCTTAAGATGTTTTCCGGTCTAAGAAGCTTTTATAGCAAGTCTCCTGGAAAACGTTTTAAAAGAATTTTACCATATTTTTAAAATTTTAAATGATAAATCCGAATTTTTTTCATTAACTTCCAAGTAGCCTTATATTTTATGAAGAATAAAGTAAAAAAAAAAATCGATTTTTTTGTTGCTTTGATGACTCGTTTTATTCATATCATAATGCGAAGAAGACGAAAGGTCTCGGGATAAAAGACTTTAAGATGTTATGCTTTTTTATCCAATAACTAGGTGGGTTGTTTAATGTTTCTGGTACATAAATTTCTTCTATTAATATGGATCAATACGAAATCAGTTTAATGTTTTTATGGCATGTAAAAAATATTAAGCGGGTTTCATATTAGATTTTTACATTTTTATGTAATAATAGATGATGTCATGATATATCTTTCGTATAACGCTGATTTCCAACAAGGAGCAACAGGTTCTGGAATATTTTGCCTTTTTTAATAATCCATCATTAATCATCACTATCTGATCGGTCTCTTTGAATGATAAGAATGAATGAATTAAGCTAAGATATAATTTTTCTGAAAAAATTCGGAAGAATAGGGCGTAGGATTCGAACTTGGATCGTTTACTTACTATGCAGTCATCTGCCCAATGACAAATCATTACATTTAAAAGTGAAAATTTAATGACGTCAATTACCATGATGGTATAATAAAACTACATATCGATAGCTTTCGTGATATTACTTTTTGGTGTATCATAGTAATGATATACAAAATGCCCTTAACGATTTCGTATATCAATAATGTATCGTGACGCCACTCACTATTTCTTCATAACAGCATCTTATTTTCAAGCTTGTAACCAAGAATTATTACGTCCGAAAATTAATAGCACAATATTCCACTCTTTAATCTTCTACAATACCCAAATTCAAACAAAATCTGAAAAATTAAACATGGATTTTAGTCAGCACTATTTTGATCATGTTTGGCACTGAAAATACTATGGCCACCTTGCAATTCTGCCGATTTTTAAAGCAGCAACTCCATTAGAAAATTATGATTGCTAATGAAATATGACACACACACATATATATATTATATATACATACATATACATGCACACGTTCAGACATTAATAGAATAAAATTGGTTCGATTGTTGACTAGAATTTATCTACAAATATGATGCAAGAAAATTTGAGATTTCTTTATATGTACAATATATTATTTTTTGTACTAAAAAGAATAGAAATAAAGTACATTGTCTGAATGCTAGAGATGAGATGGTCTGCAGAACATTTTTATTTATCAAATATATTAGGTTAATTCATGCCTACGAATTATAAAAAATTAGTATCAGTCTATACTTTTTTGCATGATGAAGTCTATTTTTCGTAATATTGAAAATTATAACGAGAATTCGTTTATATAGGCAAATAGAAATGAATTTAAAAGATTTATTAATTGAAATAATTATTTGAATCGGGGATTAATAATAATCTAATATTATACATCATTACCGTTCAAAATATCTTTATAACTATTGGATAAAAATATGTTTGTCGTACAGTTTTCTAATGGAGTAATTTTCTAATGGAGATATATAAGAGATATAAAACTGTAATTACAGTTATTTAAATGCAGATTGTGTCCAAAATTTTATTTAATAAATTAATTATTAAATGAAAAAAAAAAAAAAATAGATTATACTTAAGTGTCATTGCTAAATGTTTAAAAAGTGGCTCGTTGAGGATGAATATTCATCAATATTTATTTTTACAGATGATTCTGATATGAATGCACGTTTCGTGAATTTTTTTTAATTTATTATATATTTAATTAATATATAACATTTAATGAGATTTATTATTTTAGATCTATATCTACTATTTTTTGGTGGTTATATCAGTTTATATCTATTCGTTCTAATAATATCTATCACTAACAAGTAAGTTATATATTTCTCCTTTATATTTTTAATTATATTCATGTAATTGAAATTTGCTACCATTATTTTATGACATAAATATGATGTCACATAAACATATCACATACAATAAATATTTGTATTATTAATATTTATTAAAGATAAAAAAGGATAAATTTTTTTCTTTTTAATTTAAGGATGATATGTTTTTGATAATTTTACATTTTACTTAAAATATTTAAAGAATGTTTATCAAACAAAATTAAATAATAAGAAAATAATTTTATGTATTATTTTCAACCATTTTGCAAAGAAATCAATAAATTTAGAGAATGAATGACAATTTGCTATTGTGATATTATCTGTTTTATAAATTTTGAAGAAAAGATTAAATTAAAAAAAGAGAACTCGTCCAAATAATTAAAGATTGAAAGCAAATAAGTAAGTTTCAAAAGTAAATATAAATAAGAAATGAAATATTTAGAGTGATAAAAATTTAAATTGTTTTCTAATTAGATTTATATCATTTTAATGAAAAAAAAGTTAAGATAGACTTTTAATTGACCGAGTAAAGCTTAATAAAAATTTTTAATAATTTTCTGATTAATGATAAACAGAGCAAAGAAATTAAAGTTATTTTACATAATTTCATTACATTCGTGCCTATAAATATACTCTGCAAATTTTAAATTTTTCAAATATTAAAATTTAATAATTAAAATAACTGAGATTAAAATATTTACTATATAAATCTCAAGTAGATATTTTAATTTCAGTTATTTTAAGACACTTACTTTAATTATATAAAATTATAGATTTTAATTTAAATAATCAAATAAATTATTATATTTTATATCTATTAATAATTAAGTTTTGTAAAATAATTATAACTGATTTAAGAGATTTTACTGCATCATATATTTATTTAGCCATTGATCCTTTACAGAATTAAGGAGAATTTAACTCTGCCTAATGGGTATTAAGTACAATTAATACCCATTAACCTGAAACATGCAAGTTTCTACTTTATTAAGTACATTTGCTTGCTAATAACGATATCACATCACAGTTTCTGAATTTTTAATAATTACATTTATAGTGTAATGTTACAAATTTTCATAATTTTATTTATCATAAAATATTAAAATCATACTTTAAATATATTTCATACTTTATTGAACGTATTTTTGCAGAGAAGATAGTGAATTTGTTTCTATTATTTATTTAGTATTTTTTGCTTCAATCAATCGACTTTTCTCGAATAATTATAAACTTTAATATTAAACATTTTTATCATCATCAGGAATAATAATCAAATAAATAATACAAAAATAATATCTAACCGTTGTTTCACTAAAAATAAAAATAATATATTTTCCACTGTGAAATTGTTCTATATATAAATTTTATAAATGTATGCATTGAAATAAATGTAACATAAATGATTATCTTATCCAAGAAGTTAATAAAATAATTAGTCCGACATATTTAAATTTAAGAATTGAAGATATTCTTTTTATTTCTGCAACAGGTCTGAAATCTGACTTGATAAACTATTTCAAACATAAATTAGATCTAGAATCGTTCTTAAAAGATTTCCTAACAATAATCCCAATTAAATAATGTTTACTTAATAATTTTAATAGTTTTAATAAATAAAGATAATTTTTTAAGAAATTGTAAATATTTTATAACAAAGAGAATGTAAATATTTGTAAAAACTCTCAGCTTTTATCAGTTAATTTTGAGAAAATTAGCAGGACAATAGGAGTATTTAAATAATTTTTTTAATGTTTACTTTATATATTTAAATTATATTTTTAATATATTAATATATGCATTATCAATTATCAATATATGAAAAATTTCATGTTCGCAATTTACTATCATTACCTATAGACTATGCAAAGAAATTCTCTATGAATATATAGTCTACATATTACATATATATAAAGTTTATGGAATGTATATACTTTACATACACTATATTTTTAGGATCAGTTCTTTCAGATAAAGTTTAGATTCTCAGTATTTAAAGTCTCTTTTTAGTTCAGATACATAAGAAATATATAATATATACGAAACTTACTATACTTTTTTGCACCTTTTTCTATTCCGCCTTCTATTCTTCATATGATAGAATTATTTTTTCGATTCTTAATGCTGCTCAAAATCCCAAATATCATCTTATACATCTTATGAATAACTAGTTCGCTCTTTATATACTATATAACGATTATATAAAGACTTGTTGAATACCTCTGCAGGCCAATTTGTTTTGCTCTTAATAATATTTTTTTTTATTTAATCGTACGTTAAAATTATAATCTCTGGTATAAATTATAATTAATTCTGGAAGACTTGCTGAATTCATTCAGATCAGGCAGTTGTGATGTTCATTTTTTACAATATTTATTGATTTTTGTGTCATATATGGAGGTAGGCTATATCATTTTATATGAAACAACTGCTGTATGCATCCGCATTATTGATGTATTGTAATGATGTAGTAATCAGCGTAGAATGTAGTATGCTTGATTGTCGCGGAATATTTAATCAACCAGTTGGAAGTTCTTTAAAGATTAGCCGATTATAAAGTTTGATGGCAAATCAATACCATATGATGACTTTTGATGTGCTGAACTTCGTGAACTTTCTGAGATATTCACTTATAAGTGTTGATACTTCCATGAAGTGGAAATCCTTTCATCTATCCATTTAATGCTTTATTACTATTTAGTATCGACTTCCATTGTGGAAAAAACTTATAAATGTTGTGTAGTTATAAGTTTCAGATGATGGATAGTGAGAAAGTTGATTATCACTATTAATACAACAAAAATTAATAACAGTATCTTTTGACAGACATATCAATACTTTTTAATTATCTACACTCACAAAAATATAAAATAGTTGAGATAACTGTGGATTATAATTATTCTATAGAAAAATAGATTACTTTAATTCGTCTAGTAATCTCACAGAATGTAAACTGCATTTCTGATATACATATTTAAATCTTTGTCATTTTTTTCATATAATGCAGTAAATCGTTTCTACCAATACATTCATATAACTGCTGTATCTTACTTATATGCATAATCAGCATTCTTTTTTTTTATTTATAAATATGTGTAAACAGTTATGCAAAATGAAAACGTATTCTGCAGCAACTAAACTCCTGATATTTGTATAGCCTGCATTTTTAAAAGTTTTGTTTTTACTTATATAAGTAAATGTTCATTATATTATTTGTGTATTTTTTGAAAATAACTCAAATGTTGTGATATTTATTTGTGTGTTTGTATTAAAAATAACTAAATGTAGTAATATTTTGTTTACTTTAGATAGATAAAACAATGATCTCTTCTTTCATCAATCGATATTCCATTCGATTTTAATATCACTAGTAAGAGATTATTCACTAAACAATAGGTGAAAATTTAAGATATCACACATTGTAGATGCCCTAAAATTAAAGAGAAGAATTGAAATTTAAAAACAATACTCTCAACTCTAAACAATATGATTGTATAAATTTAGTATTTTATACGAATATATTCTTTTATATATAAAAGTCAGAATAGATATGGACCAAGAAAATGTTTTTCTTCTAGAACCTTATAAAAGGAAATCAAACCACTATATCTATATACACGAGATGCAAACAATTGTATCATCAAGCGAATCATTCAACAGTGAAGAAATATTGAAGGGAATTGAAAAATAGAAGAATATAACTTAATAACGGAGCGATTCTGAACAAGATATTTACTCATTTGAATTGGGAATTTCAAATTAATTATCAGTCACTATTTTAATAGCAAACTAAAAATGAAAAATAATATAAAGAAAATCTTGTTCATATAACAATAATTAAATATCATTCATCTTGATTTCTAACTTAATTAATAAAAATATTGCTAAATTTGTGAAAATTTCTCATTTTTATAAATTATTTATATATTTTCATTAAAACTTACATTTTTTATATTTGCAATTTGTTTTTATAAATATGAAAATTCATATTGCAAATTCCAATAAATCAGAGATTAATTTTAGTAATTATTTAATACAAATAAATTGATATGCGTTAAAGATACAAAATTGGGTGAATTTTGCATTTTTTTAAAATGCAAAATTCATAAAATCACATATTCACAATATTCATAATATTCATAATCACACAATATTCACAACATAAAAAATTTCAGTTGTGGAATTCAAATAATTTTAACATTATGTTTTATAATAACAGATTATATAGTATGAGTATATCGGATATCCATAGAGTTTAGAATAATTTTAGCAAGTGTCAAACATTCAAAAATTATTCTAAACTTATCTTTTTGATGTAAAATTAATACTGATGTTTTTCCTTCATTATATTTCATTATATGCATTGATATTCGTATTAACAGTTAGTATTATACGATTTTATTAAAACTATTTTATTTTTTCTATTTAAAAATGCGTACCATAATATTTGATCTTTCTTAATTTTTTAAACATATTCAAAAATATTTTCATAGAACATTGAATTGGGTACGGTGAAAATTAAATCGCCATTTATTATTACAACATGCCTATTATCTATAAGCTTATTTTTGATTTCCTTTATTGAAAAGAATATGAATAACCACTAATATAAATTTATGATTAAATAATATAATGCTGGAATGAGCAAAAAATAAAGAGATATTGCTAATACAGAAGAACCTCGTTTATACGTTTCTCACTTCTACGTTTTTCGCATTTGTACGCTATTATTTTTATTCTCCTAGAATCGTTTCGTCGCACTTATATATAAAATCCAAGAAATCTTTGTCAAACTTTTTCGACAAAGGAACAATTTGTTATACTGTACAGTACATTATCTTAGGAAATAAAAAGTAGAATGAAGGCAAAAATAAAACTAAAATTTATCTCACCAGTCTTTCCACCGACGTTATGTAACGTTGTGTTACACTGGAAGTAACACAACGTTACATAAGATCAAAAACATTAGTGATGACAAG
>WUQG02458055.1:0-12525 GCA_011317285.2 Androctonus mauritanicus
GACTGTTTCGAATTTTTCGGCAATTTTTGTTTCATTGAATTGTTTTGCCATTTTGATTGCACAATTTTTAATAAGCACTCCATCACTAAAAGGTTTCTTCGCTTTGACAATTTCCAGCGCTACTTCGTAAGAAGCGGCAATACTGCACTTGTTATCAGTGTCAGATTTTTTAAAAAATGTTGTTTGTTGTTTTAGTTTTTTCTTATAATCCGTAATGATAGCCTTTCTTGACTCCCCTGTATATTGCTGAAACGTTTCCTCGTGTAACGTAGTGTAATGTCGTTTCATATTATATTCTTTGGGAACCGATAGTACTTGCATACAAACAATGCACTGAAGTTTATTATTGTTGTTTGTGATTAAATAGTCTGATTCCCAACGGTCATTATAAACTCGATGTTCGTTCGTTATTTTTCTTTTCTGCGAAGACATATTTCACTGAGTATTTCACTTAAAAAGGCTTTAGAATTGGTGCGTACTGCACACTAGAACAATTATTAACTAACTCTGCCTGTCCCGCTTGACTCAACCTTCTTATATATGTGAGCGTGGCTTCTCAAATATTCGAGGGTGATCGAGCAAGATCGGTCCAATTTCCAGTAACTTCGCTGTGACCTTCTATCAGTCACCAGTGGCGTCACACATTATTTTATTTGTATTTTATTGTTAATGTAAGAATTATGCATATTTCGTATTTGAGGGTAATTTATACATTTAGAGGCCTGCTCCACGGGCCGCAAAAAGTGAGGTCGTGGGCTTCATGTTGGACAGCCCTAATATAAATAATTGAATTATATATATCAAAGAAATAATTTCTTAACAAAGATTCTGAACCAAAAATTTCTGAACTGAATTTGGAGTTTGCATTATTTATTCTTTTGAGACATATAATCAAGAAATGATGATATTTACTTTCTAATTGAAAGGAAACAAGCATTATATTGAACAATATCATATAATAATATGATATCTAAATCAGCAAACAATATGATATAAATAGGCCAAATTTTTATTTGAAATTTTTAATACTGTAAATCAATATCCTATATTGTATTATTATTATTTTCTTACCTTATTTATTTATTTATTTTTCATTTAAAAATGCAAATTTTTGAGAAGTTAAAAAGTAAATAAATTACAACATTATAAAATTTCATCACTAGCACTTTAGCAGATAAAAAAGTTATTAAAAAATTCTTTAAAAATCAGTCAAAAATATTTTTGATGATTATTTGCCCTCTTCATTTACATAAAGCTTTTACACTAATTACAAATGTCAAACAATTCTATCATAACATTTTGAAAATTAAACATGTGTGTTATAGAACATTAATAATAAACTCTACTTTTATCATAAAGTATCTATTTTTCATCAAAATACTACTAACTAAATTAAGAAAATAAAAATATAATTAAAAGGCTCATATTTAGTTCTTCCTTAGCATAATTAGTTTCTAACCATCTTTATTTTATGGCACTATTTCCAGTCTACACTAATTGTGCATGGGTCCAACTTATTAATAATATTAACATTTTATAATTTATTTTTATAGATTGTTATATTTTCCATAATTTTTCTTTCTTTTTGATTCTTCTCCATTTTTGAAATTCCCACTTTAAATAAAGAAGTTTAAACTGACTGTACATCCAGAAATCTTTCGACAATGGTATAGGAACATAAAAAAACATAAAAAAATAAAAAACAAAAGATAGCATTATCACAAAAAGTTATTGTATTTGAAGTGGAATTTAACTGGAAGAATGCAAAACTGTTTAAAAATATTGATTTTTTAAGGAATTTTGTAATAAATTTGTTATGTGCTAAAGTGTTAGTAGTGAAATTTTATCATCTTGTAGTGTCAGCAGTGAAAGATTAACCTGTTGAGTACCTTTGATGTTGATAGATGCCAAGGAAGTGGAACAAAAAAATAAAAAAACTGAGTTAAAAAAATTCAATCCTGATTTTATTAATCTATTTTTTCAAAGTGATTTTTTGTGTATTTTTGTTGAAAATACATCTTTTTGATGGTGGTTCCTAAATTTTTTCAGTTGCCAAAATATTTTTTAAATTACATGCAAACAAATATCATTTATATTTGAACAGCTTGATAGAATTTGGATTTTTTTTTCAATCCCATCCTGTCAATTTTATAGTCTAATCTAGCAAAGCTATTCCAATTATGCAATTTGATAAATGAAATTTTTGAAATTTTCAGTAAAAATTGAAATTTTTCATAAAATGAATTTTACATAAAATAATGAAAATTAAAAAATATTGTAGATAATAGAAAAATATTGGTTAATTCTATTAAAATAAATTAAAATATATCTTAATCATTCATTTTTTGTTACAATTGCACCAAAACTTAGGAGAAAATTACGAAAAATGAAACATAAAAACCGTCAAATCATTTAAAAGGGCATGGCACCTTTATTGCTTTACAACAGCCACTCAGTTCCCAAGAAATTGCAGCGAAGGTTACTTTGACATGAATGTGTAGTATTAGGTGCTGAGTTACAATAAACCATCTGCAGTTCAGTTAGAGAAACAGAAAATGCAATACAGCTGTTTATATATGAGAAGAGACCATTTTCGTATATGTTAGGATTTTTTGATATAATTAAAAAATTTATAAAAGTATTGCTAAAAATTATGTAAATGAAGTAAGAACAAGTCAATAAATATGAAACAGTAATAAAAATTATGATATTTTAATGAATTCATATAATTTTTTTAATAATTATATGCTGTAACTTCATTCAACAGAAGTTACATAACCAGTCGTTTTTTTATAAATAATTTCTGAAAATTTCTGCTGAATTTCTTCTTTGATGGCACATTTTGTTCAGAGGACTTGTTGCTATCTAAAAATTTTAATTATTATTTTGTTGGATAGCTAAAATTTCATATAAAAACATTGTGTTTTCCACAATCTCATATATACTGTATAATAAAAAATTTCAAAAAATGCAATAAATACTGAAAATTTTAAAAGATTTTGATGAAAATTAAGCAAGATTTTGCAATTTTAATTTTCATATTTTTTTTGCATATTAATGAGGCTTAATTTCAAAACATTGCCAACATCTAAAGATTAATGTAATTTTCAAACTACAATATTGTAATCAAAGTTGATTTTTTTATATGAAATTTATGTCAATGATCTATATTTTTACAAAAATAGTATAAAATATGTTCATTTATTTTATATATATCAATAAAATAACAATTTTTATAATATTTTTACTTTTATTTGTTTTCCATTGATTTTGTAAAGCATTTGTAATTTGACAAAAATTAGCTTATTTGTAAAATATTTAATATAATCAATTAGAAACTAGATTATAATCATGACAATAAAGTTATAAGAAGGTATTTAAAATTTTCTGAAATATCATATTTTATATATGACTTTTATAGTATTTCCTGAAATTTTTATTTTCAGAAGAGCATTATCAATAGATTCTGCTACATATTTCAAGCTATTCATCCATAAGGGAACACCTGTAACTTATATATACAAGTTTATATTTATTTTCTGTATCTTAAAAATTTACAGAAAAAATTTATATAAAGTTAAACTTACATTATTCAGATATATCTAAATTAGAAATACTATAGTTTAGTTTTTATTTTGTATGTATCATATATCTATCTAGATAGTTCTTGATTTATAGTGGGGTTCAAACAGAATCCTACCATAAGTCATAAGTCAGATTTAGTCAGAAATCAAAAATGCCCCAAAATTATGATTTTTCACAATTAAATTTTACTAGGACACTATACATTATCTTAATAAAGAATTCAAAACTACAAGAACCAGATATAAAAAATGATGCTTTCCATATATCAAGTCGGTGGATCAGGGACTCAAAATCACTGGATTGCATTGACTAATTACTGATTATTTCACTTCATAAGTACAAATTGTCGTAAATTGAGGACTACCTGTATATTTATTTATATATTTTATTTTTGTATCAGGAATCTATGTTTTATATTTTTGTCTAATTTTTCAATGTCATATCATATTGATTTTATATTTCTTTGTGATAGACACATCCTGGATGCTTAATACAGGTTTGTCTAGAAATAAAAGAAATAGTTCTTTTATCTCTAGAAAAACCTTAAAAAAGCAATATTTAAAAGCACTTAAACAGGAAAGTTTATTATAAAACAGTAATGTTTTTAATTCTATCAATAAGACTATAACTGTTTAATAATACAAAGAAAATGAAATTAATAATGCATTCATTTTTATTTTGTTTATGATGCTAAGCAGCTATAAGTTTATTGATATGATTAGAAATATTACTTTTTATAATAAAATTTCTTTTTTAAGTGCTTCGTATAATGACTTTTTAATCTTTATCTAAAAATGAAAGAAATAATTATTTTGAATTATTTTAATAAAATGTAACATTTTAACTGTAATTTTATTTTTATAATATATTGATAATTAAATATATATTTTGAAGTTTAGCTTTGATTATTGATTGAACTACTTGTTAAAATGAAACCATCTATTTTATTTATACAGATTTCCCCACTTCATGTAATTTTTAGTTTTAAAATTTTTTGTAACTATTTTTAATTAATTTTTTAATGAAAATATAAAAATAGCATATTACATTACATTTAACCAATAATTATTATTAAATCTGATAACAATATACACTATATATATTTTAAACCAAATTGACAACTAGGTCCCAAATTAAGATAAAACAAAATCTAAACCAGCTTTACAGAATCTTAAAATAAAAGTAAAGATGCAGGAGTGCTTTTGGGCTGGACTGCCTCTCTTCAGATGCACAGAGAAAGTGAGCATTATCAGAGAACTTTAACACAACATTTGTAAAAACAAATGTAAATTGTAATTTAAATTCCAAGTATCAGGGAAACAGTAAAAACAGATTGTGTAGGTGAGATAAATGATAGGCAAAAGGGGATGGAATCAACGTAACTATAGTATTTAAGTGCACAAACGTAAACTTTTGTTCCTGTTATCACCCTATTTCCCCCCCCTTTTTGCTTATCACTTATCTCACCTGCACATCCTGCTTGTTTTTACCATTTCCCTGACACTTGGGGTTTAAATTACAATTTACACTTGTTTTTACAGATGTTCTGTTAAAGTTCTCTGCTAACGCTCATTTTCTTTTTTGGCAGGTGAAGAGGGGCAGTCCAGTCCAAAAGTGCTCCTGCATCTTTACTTTTATTTTAAGGCTCTGTAAAGCTGATTTAGATTTTGTTTTATATATTTTAATAATTGCATTAAGATAAATGTTACTTGTCAGAAAAATTATCATCAAAATAAATATTTAAAATAGTGACATGGTTAATAAATGGTGAAATATATTTTCTTTGATTAATATTGGATAATGGTAATAGAAATCTAGGCAATATCACAATTAAATTGGTTTAGTTGTAATGGAAAAACAGTACAGCATTAGGCAGAAAAGAATCTTTTAGAAAAGAAACATTTTCGATTACTGTCAACTGGTCTACATCAGCTTTAGTTATGTTGACAGTAGTCGGAAATGTTTCTTTTATGAAATAAAAGATTTTTTTCTACCTAAAGCTGCACTTTTTTCATTACTTTTTATAAACAACAGAATGTCTACAACCACAGTGGTTTATAGTTATATAAACCATTAGAGACAAAACCAAACTTCAACAGGAAAGGATCAACAGCTTAGAAGTTAACATAGATATAACTATTTTCAATAAAAAGTTTTTTATTCCTGTCTTAACAATAGTCAATGAGGATTGTTCTTTGTTTACTGATCCATTCTTGTTGAAGTGTGGTTTTCATCTGTAATGTCTGATGCCATTAAGCCAAAGCATTACAAAGAAAAGACAAAGCTTTATTGTTGTGTCTTTTCTTTGTAATGAAAATATAAAAATACAAAACATTATAATTTTATCAAGAAAATTGCTTTTAGTAAAATTAGCAAATATAATTCATATTTGTTTGTTTTTCTGTTCTTATATTAACAAAAATATTAAAATAGTTTATAGAATTAAAATTTATAAAAAATTTAAACCATAAAAACTATTATATAATGATCAATGACAACATTAAAACTTAAAATATGAAGTAAATTGATTTATAATTAATAGAAATTCTTTAAAAAAGTCATAAGTATTGATATCTGTGTTCTTTAAATGTAATTTTTATATCATTTTTTTTAAATAAAAATTAAGCAACAAATCATTTAAGAGTTCACTATAAGATCATTTAAGGTCATTCTCATGAATTTACCAGATAACAATATATCTAGACATACTTGTAAAAATTTTGAGAAGTGTATCACAAAACATTTCAAAAACAAAAGCAAGAACTATTAAAATTTCTTATAAAAAATAAACAGATCATTCATTATGTTCTTAATATAATGTTTTAATTTTGTAATATATCACAATTAATAAGTTTACAGTCATAATAAAACTAAATTTTAACCAAACTTTCTAAAATGCCCTTTTTGTTTATAAAATTATTGTTATGAATGATCCAGAATTGCAAAGGCATTTTTCATTCTGAAAATTCATTTCTAGGAATGCATCTACCAACAAATCAAAAACACATAGCACTTGGCAGAAAAAATTTTTAATGTGACTAAAGAAACCATAGACTAGTCTACCATTTAGACTAGTCTTCATCTAAAAATATTTCTTTCTGTCCTATAAGATAACAATTTAGATTTTTTTGAAACAAACTGGTATGTTTGGTTTTTAGATAATTGTTACCTTTGAACAGGAACTTTAATTGGGATAGCAGAACTAACTTAGATCATTTATAAATAGTTGAAAATATTTCAACTACTTATAAATGCTATTAAAAGTTTTCTGCCTAGTGTAAGTCCCTGATTTATGCAATTTTAAGTTCTGCAGTTTCAGAGATACAAAGATATCTAAGTCTTTTTATATATGCTAGACTTATATAAAATGTGAATGAAAACTTCGTTAAACAATTTTTATGCAAATATTTCATTTCTATCCTTAAATTTTCATATCTATGTTCATAGTATCTCATTAATTTTATTTGACCATTCTGTTAATATATATTAACATCAATATTGATAAAATTTAAATATTGGTGAGCAGCAATTTTCAGTTTATACAGAAATTTTCAGAACATAAACTGCATAAGTAGGGGCCTACTATACTGATTTTTTTGACAATGATGATACAAAATCCTACTGATTGCATGTGCCACATAATTTAAGGAAAAATTGTATTTAATCTATAATTATTAATACTATCTAATTAAAAAAATGATTTACTTTTGACTCTGCATTTGCTTTTGCTCCATATTCCAAAAGTGTTGTAGCAATATCCATTTGATTCTTTTTGGAAGCAATATGTAAAGGAGTATAACCATTTTTTGCTGTAGCATGAGGAGAAGCCCCCTTCTCCAAGAGTAACAATGCTACATTAATATGATCATAATGAGCTGCGACATGAAGTGGTGTGACTCCATTCTGAAATATTAAAAACATATTTAAAATAAATCTTCTATTTATAAATCTCAATAACATTTTTCAAACTAAATAATTCAAAAATCTTGTGATTAAATTCAAAACAAAATTAAATATTAAATTAATGTATCATTTTACAAGTTTTTATACAATAATCTTTTTCAAATCTCATTCTTATTAATAATGATTTTGAAAAAATCATTACTAACAAGAATGATTCAAAATATTCTAAGATTACTATTTGTTCTTGAACTGATTAAAAAACAGTCAAGCTTTTTTAGCAAAAAAATAATAAGTTTAAATCAATGTAATACATGAATAAAACATAATTTCAAGCTGTGTTTGCAACCATCATCTGTATATAACTTAAGAACAGAACATTATATTCTAGAGAATTTAATTGAAAAATCTTTAAAATTTGAGCAACTGAACTGAATAAGCTTTCTATTTAATATTTAATTTAAACATTTTATGTTAGTTTATATAAAATATATGTTCTTTAGCAAATAATTTTAATTAGCATCACTTTTATGAATCTAAACTTACATTACATGAGAATCATAGAGAAATATTTCTATATATTTTAATAAATATTATGTTAGAAGCATTTTCAAGTATAAATAACATAGCCATGAATGGGAGAGTTCTTCTGGTAGTGGTGTCATTCATAACATTATGTTGTGTCTTTCTTTTTAATATTTTTAGGACCTCCATAGTTTTTAGTTAGCATTAAACAGTATGAGTTTTATCAGTTTAGCTTCATTGCTAATGAATTTGCAAATTGCATTCATAGATGTAAAGGCCAGTATTGTAAATAATTTAGTTGCAAATATAGCATTTTTATGTTTTTTTTAATTCTATCTTTTAGGTTCCTATACATTTTTCCTATATATTATTCTTTTCTATTCCTAAAAAACAGGTATCTTATTGACTCCAGAGGTAAATTGTAATAATTTCTTAATGCATTAAAGATTGTAGACTTTTTTTTTAAAAGCTATTTTATAATTTGTTCCTTTCTTTTTTTCAAATAAAAGTAAACAACAAGCCTAGTAAGTAAGATAAATCATTTATTCAAAAACGTTTTTGGCTATCCTATGTTTCCTGCCTCAGTTGAAATACAGACTACAGAAATTTCTCTTCATCCTTTCTTATCTGGCCAAATCAGAGAACCAATCAGAATGACTAGTTTCTAAAATCAACAAAACTGCAAATGAAAGGCTATCCTTCCATATACATTTTCAAGAAAACCCAACAAATAATTCTTGCAGGCTACGTGGATAGCTGAAAATATTTTTGAATAAACGATTTATCTTACTTATTTGGTTTATTGTTTACTTTTATTCAATGTTTACAATAAGAAGTATTTCTTTATTTTTCTTTTTAACTTATAAAAGCAAGCATTATAATCTAAGATAGTGTAGGGTTTAGGATGATCATCTCTATCTATAGTATTAGCAGGATAAAATATTAAATTTTTATTGTTATAATTTTTATATACTTCATGGTAAATATACATGAATCTGTATGAAAATCCATGAGTAAAACTATACTGAATAATAGTATTAAACTTTTCAATTTTGCTAATTAAATTATAGCAATGAGTAAAGAGTCTTTTTAAACAATGTTCTAAATCCTGCTTTACCATCCTTCACTCATGCTAGCATGAATGAAGGATGGGTTTTGATAAACATTTGTTATATGGTCTAAGTCTTCTAAATTTATTTCAACATCTAAGAAATGAACATTAGTGATGTTAGTGTGATCTAATGAAAGAGGGAATTCTAGAGACTTATCCGAGAGGCTTGAATTACCTGTTGGATATGGTATGGTCTATCCCAGGATATATAGATATCATCGAATTATCTATAATATAATTTGACATTTGCAGTATTCATTAAAATAACATTATTTTCCTTGAATTTTAAAATTAACTTTGCAATAATCCTGGCAATAGGTCATAGATTGTCTCTTCCAAGTAGGTCAGCCCCCAAATGAAACAATTACCGTCATGAATTTTAATAGTTTATATTCTTTTATCTGCCTATGGGCACACTTCTGCTCTATTAATAAAAATTGCTATTAAATCATAAATATGAATCATGTGTTCACAAAGTCTCTCAAAATGCTAAGTATAGCTGCACAATTTGTGACTTGCTCAACAAAAAATCTATATAATAAACTATATGCTAGAGGAATATAGATAAATGGATATAAACTATATTGAAATCTATGATGATAATTGTTTCATCAGAGAGCAGACCTATTTGGAATAGACAATCTATAAATTGATCTGGTGAATGTACAGTGAAGAGATAGTCCCACATTCTTTCTAAACACTACAGTATGTCACTATAACCTTTCCTAAGCCTTATGTTGATGATCTACATCTACCAAGATTGTTATCCATCAATAGATAATAATTTTTGTAGGATGTAGAGTGTTATCTACTGAGAAAAGATTTGTGATCCACATAATGTGATCTTCATCAATCATGAAGATCACATTGATGATCTTCACAATTTGTGATAATGACAGATTGCTGTATAAATACAATATAATTTTATAGATGTTTAAAACTTTTTAATATGTATTTATTTACCTTTCCTTGAGCATCAACAGGAGCATCTTTATGTAAAAGTAAGCGAGCCACTTTAATATTTCCATATTTGGCTGCCATATGGAGAGGTGTTAAACCTTTCTATTATTCAAAATTATTTTATTATAAATTTTCTCTACTATAATTTCATAAAATATTTATTATAATATTGTATAATATAATATAATACTTTTGTAGCTGCAGTAAGAGAAGCACCATGATCTAATAATACTGACGCTACTTCTTCCTGGCCCTCTTTAGCTGCCACATGAAGAGCAGTGTACATATCTTTTGTTGTTGCATCAACTGCTGCACCATGTTGTAATAAGAGACTTACAATATCCACATTTCCAAGTCTTGCTGCAATATGAAGAGGTGTCTGTTCTTCCTATAATATAAAATAAAATTTCCACCAATTTTTAAATGAAAATTATAAATTAAAATTTGAATAATTTTAAGTTTTTATATATACTTATTTTAAACATATGTATTGCATACTCTGGCAGGTGCATCTACATGTGCTCCATTTCTTAATAAAATTCTAATAATATCTGTTTGGCTGGCTCTGGCTGCTAGATGAAGTGGTGTTTCACCTCTTATTGTTGGCACATCTGGATTGGCTCCATTTTGAAGGAGAAAGATTACTATATTCATACAACCCATAAAGGAGGCAACATGTAATGGTGTCAGTCCTGACTGTAAAATATTAAATATATATATTTTTTCTTTTGTAGTTCAATATTTAAATTAAGAATTTTTCATTAATTGAATAGTTACTTCAGTTGTTGCTTCTATTGAAGCATCATGTTTAAGTAAGAGTTCCACAACTTTTATTCGATTTTTCTTACATGCAATATGCAAAGGTGTAAATCCATTTAAAGCCCGAGCATTTGGGTCAGCATTTCTATCTAATAAAAGTTTTGCTACATTTACATGACCACAATGGGCTGCCACATGAAGAGCAGTCAAATAATCCTAAAACACAATATAAATAACTATAAACATATTTCCAAAAAAATTTAAATTTGAAATGATTTAATTCAGTATAAAATCTTTTATAACTATATTTTATAATGTAAAATTTAAATCAATATATAATATATTAAAAATGCATTAATATTAAATTATCTTAATTCTTAATAGACTGTAGAATAACAGACAAACACTCGATGCAGTTGTGGGATACAAAAATAATAATTTTAATAGAACAAACGCTTTTGGCAAAACAATCTTGTTGCCATCTTCAGGTTTTGTTCGAAACTTGAAGATGGCAACAAGAATGTTTTGCTGAAAGCGTTTGTTCTATTAAAATTATTATTTTTTTATCCCACAACTGCATCAAGTGTTTGTCTGTTATTCTACAGTCTATTAACGTATCTAGTGACTATGCAGTATAAACGTTATTTTTCTTATCTTAATTCTTTAGAAAAATTAAATTTTAAATAAATACCACAGTAACGTCATCAACTGGAGCTTTATGATTTAATAAAATTCGAGCACTATCTACATGATCACCTTGAGAAGACATATGTAATGGAGCTAATCCATTCTGTAAAACAATAAAATATTTATATCTAGTATTCGTTTTGTATCAACATAATATTAAATTTATTATATATTCAATATAGACTCAAACATAAAACAATTCAAATATAAAAAGAAATCATGTCTAACTTTGGTTTTTGCTATGATGGGAGCTCCATTTTCTAAAAGTTGATCTACAACAGTTTCATGACCACTCCGAGCAGCACAATGTAGAGGCGTTAAACCATCCTAAAAACAGAAATTATGAAACAATTTTACTAAAAATTAATAATACTAAATGTAAATTACATATGTTAAAAGTTATCTAACATTTATTATTATATTAATTTATTTTTAATTTATATATAAAAATACTATCAAAAGTATTCATATGTTGTTTATTATTTTGGCACACAATCCCAGCTCAAAAATTTCTATTAAAAAAAATTAATCAATTATTAAAAATTTTAGTCAATGTGGGTCCATCTGTTGATTAATAAATTGATTAGAAATTTTAATAATTATCTAAAAGTGAAATTTGTCCAGAATTTGATTCGAACTGGGGCTCTTTAGGATAATGTCTTAATATCCTATCAGCTGGATGGTTGGTAGGATAATATGACATTAAAAAATCTAAAGAAATATCCAATTGGATATTCCTTTAGATTTTATATTAAGAAATATCCTTTATACTGTATATTGAAGTGGACAGTCCTTATTAATAAAGAGTTGCCTATAATTTTGAGAATGAGTTCTGAGTCTGTAGTTAACAATAAATTCCTAAAAGAATCCCCACAAACATGGATCTATACCTTCCAATAGAGGATTTTCATGTCAAATCAATTATTTTTAATACTTATTTAATTTTATCTGCTTTTTTGTAATTGAATATGGCTTAGCTCAACTTCATACTAACAAGC
>WUQG02458066.1:0-12525 GCA_011317285.2 Androctonus mauritanicus
TTTCAGGAAGGATCCAAGGCCAGCCCATTCAACTCCATCCTTCAACTTTCCAATTGACATCATAGGTGTTAACTAGCCACTCTACAAGTGACTCAAAAAAACTATCTGGCAGTGGTTCTAAAAGTAGCCAGATAAAGTATATCCCTTGTGTGATATTGTGGTGGCTTAACTACACTAACTTAACTAATCAATTGCTTGACGAAATATTTTTGTAACATCATCAGAAATAGTAAAACATTGTATAATTACTGATTTAAAATATTCAAATATTTCTGGAAATATAAGGCGTTTTTATGTATGTACATATGTATGTATGTATATTTATGTAGTAAAATTGTATATACATATATAATTTTACTTAATATAAAATTTCAAAATTTTTTGATGGAAAATAAGAGATGGATTTTAATAAATTTATGAATATTGTTAGGCTTAATAAAACACATTGGCCAGCAGGAACACATTTGTTGATATGAAACAGCCAACTGTGAATGGATTAAAGCAATTTATTACTTGATTTTTATGAACTTGTATATATAATATTTTATAAACTAATTCTTTTTATAAGAATAATTTAGATTAGATCACTTAAGATTATATTAATTCAAAAGCAATTTGAGACTTGCTTATTTTTTTTATATGATGAAAAGGAGACAAACATTATTGCCAAATGACCTGTCAGTCCTGACGTTTGCACTTATTTTTGAGAAATTTTGAAACAATAAAATTAATTAATTTATTTTATTTTATTTATTATAATTAGTGATATATATTTCTTCATTATCAACAATTTATTGCTATCTTACTGGCAATTTATATATTCCCTCTGGTTAGAATAATGGTTCTCAAACTTTTTTCTCTGAGCTGAAGTTTTGGAATGAAAGTTTGTTCGTGCCACACACATTTTATTGATAAAAAGTAAAATAATTACCGGTACTTATATAGAAAAATAAAAATTTTCATATTTGTCCTTGAACAACAAAAACCAAACACAAAAAGGATGCTTTCCTTACGAACTCTAATCCATATGAATAGCATTGACCAACTACAGAATTTATTAATTACATCACCATCCAGAGGTTGCAAGTTGAGAACTACCTGTACTGATAGAAGGCATCAAAACATGATTATAAGGGAATTGATTTGGAAAAATATATGGGTAGTCAGAAATTAGCATTAAAAACCCAAACATTTATGCATTTTCATGATTCAGTTCTGCAGCTGACATATTTTGAAGAATTTCCAAAGTATAGTTTTTTTTTTTCCCACATCATATGATCAAACTAGCACTGATACAGATATGAATTTTGAAATAGTTTCTTAGTAAAAAATGAATTAAATTTAATTCTATAAAGTGTTAATGTGAATAATTTTTAATAAAGATTCAAAATATGTATTTGTTTCAAATTTAATGTTTTGAATTTTTGCTGTGATGATATAATTAGAGAGCAGTAAAAGTTTTTCCTTAAAATTTGATTTGGGATAGCTCAAATTTTACACATTGTAGGTAATTAATTCAGGTATTGTTAGAACAGAAATTAAATAAGGCTTTTAATAATGATACCCTTTTTGTGAATTTGAAAGAAATATACATTTTTTTTTAATCAAACTTAAGAGAGATTTTTGATTCAATTAGATCCCATTGTTAGATAGCATAAAGGATAAGCTTTAAAATAAGACCCTAATGACATTCACTTCATACTGTTTTTTTTTTATTTTTATAATAAAACAGTTGTAAATAAAATTTAAAATATTTTTAGTTTTATTTGAAACTATTTTTTTATAAAAATTACATAGAAGTTCGTTTTTTAACTGTTTTTACAATTAAGTAATCAAAATATAGCAAATAGATTAGCACATTAAGCAGTATCATCCACACACAAAAATATATTTTATTCAGAAACATTTTCAATAACATATATAGCCTCATCAGCTTTCTGTTTAACAGTTAAGAATAAGTTAATGGAAAGTACAACTTGCATTTTTGTTTTTAAAATATAAGAACTATCAATCATTATTTACAATTCAGAATGTGAATTAAGATGTAAAAAATTGTTTATAAGTTTTAATTTATAATAATTAAGCCTAAAAATATAATATATGACATGCATAATTCAGTCATGAATATTTAATAGAGTATTTCCATGTTGGGGAAATAGTTTTGCTATTTTTATTATTTATAAATTGTTTCATTCTCACTCCTTTTTGTAATTTCTATTGTTTCAGTTATTCATAAAGTCTTCTTTATTATCTAGATTTTATTATTATTTTAGCCTTATTCCACTGTATTTCTATTACATTACTTTTGCAAGTATATATCACTAGTGCTATTGTTAAATTATCAAAAAAAAAACGAAATAGCTTTTTTTAAAACTAGCAGGGGTTTCGTCAAGTTGAATCCAACACAACCACTCTAGGGAGCTGAATTGAAAAATTTTTCAAAGCATTAAAATTAGCCAGAAAAAAAAATATATGGACTCGGTCCTTCCAAGAAATTATTTATTATCTATTTTGATTCCAATTATGCAAATTACCATAATTAATAATTTCTAAAAATAGTTCACCTGCATGTAAACAAACTATTAAATTTGTGATTAAATAAAAGTTTTTCCTTATTTTTATATAATTTAATATATTATTTATCTGACTCCAGATTTTTATTTAAAACTCTATTAAATTTTGAATAATGATTTAATATTACTACACATGGCTATATCTTTCTTTTCATTATAATAAATTCATTAAAAATTTCATAAAATTTCTAATAGAAATTGTTTAATGTTTAATTATACAATTAAAATGTGAATGTTAGAAGATAAATTAATAAATAATACTTGAATAAATGATTGTTTAGTTCTGACATACCTTTACGTCGTAAATTCTGACCCCAGTATCAAAATATATAGTGTTTAATATACCCTAAACTTTTCTCTTAAAAAAAATAAAATAAATTATTTTATCATCATTAATAGTAATGAAAAAATGAATTTTTGAATCTGTTTATCGTCATAATTCGCATATTATACATCCAATAAAAAATTCATCATCATAATTTTTTTTGGTTGGAAATTTTTACAAAATATGCATAAAACATATCAGAGAACATGATAAAATTAGAATATGAGGTTAAATTTAAATAATATATGATTAATAGCCATTGATATTGGAGAATGCTTCCAGAGATCATATTTTATTGCCCTTGTTCCCAAGCCCCTCCCACTGACACACCACCTCCAAATGATCTTGGACTACACCTTCAGCTTACAAAAGCCATCTCTGTTTACAAATGAAAAAGGAACTGCATTTGTTTTGACATCAGGAAAAGATTTAAGGCCATCTGAAATGTGGTCTCTCTGTTTGTTTACATAATTTTGATAAGGAAGTATTGGATTATATAATAATTTATTAAAAAACAGCAACATAACATAGAAAAATGATTTTTTGCATTATAGAGTAGAAACTTGTCAGAAATAATAACTTTAATTCAATCAGAAGATATAAATTAAAAAATAATGAAAATTTTTAAATAAAAACTGTTTCTGACAGCCTGCACAAAACCTGACACTGTCAGCTAAACATAATGCTGCTACCAAGTTAATATCATCTTTGTATTCTTTTATTCTATCTTTGAAATTCCTCCCAGTTGCACCTATGTAGACCTTATTTTGTACTGTATTTATGTCAACCAGTGGGATTTTGTATATGCCCATCTTGTATTGATCATTTTATTTGTTTTTATCATTCCTCAGTATATTGTATATTTTAGGCACTCTTTTATATGCTTTTTTATAGTTACTTTTCTTAAGAATTCTTTTAACTTGTCTATTATTATTAAACTATATGGTATTGGAATATATTGTTGTTGATTGGTCCTTTCTGGTTCTTCTCTACATTCTGTTAATTGGTATTGTTAGTGCACACATTGTTTTTCTCCATAAAGTTATTTGAGTATCAATGTTTTTTGTTACATTGTTGGCTATAGTGTGTTAGACATCTAAAATAAGCATTAAATGCAGCTATTTTATATGAACAGAGGTCATTAGACTACTTTGTCTAATGACCCCTGTTCAATAACAGGGGTCATTAGACAAAGTAGTCCAATAATTACAAGAGAGGATGTTGGTTTCCAATATACTGTGGTACAATAATTATCATCATTAGCTAACACTTTTACATCTAGGAAATTCACTTCTTGTTCACCTGTTTGTGTTACTTTAAGAGTTAAGCCATATTCTTCATTCGTGAAGCCTTTAACTAACTGTTCCGTTCTATCAGATTAATTATAAAGATGTCAGCCGCATAACAGCCAAGCAAACTGAAGCTATTACTAAGGGATGGTAGAATTTGTTCTTCTCATTCTTTCATCACTATTTTTGTGAGTCCCCTGTCATGAGGATCCCTATAGGAACTCATCTAATTTGTTTGTAGAAATGTTCTTTGAAAGTGAAAAATGAGTTATGGCAAATTAGGTATGCTAAGTCTCTAAATAACTCTGGATTATGCTGGTTACCTTGAGTATGTCTTAGGAGAAAAAAGGTATAAGAGTAGGAAAGTGAGTGCTAGATGTAAAGAGGAGTACATTTTTTTGAAAGTGGGTGCTAGGTGTAACAAGGGGCACATTTTTGTAATTTTTTTTTTTTAAATTTGCTCCTTGTTATACCTTGTACCACCTTAATTTTTTTTCATTTTTATAAAAAATTACAAAAATGAAAAAAAAAAAAAAATTGTCATTCACCTCAGTTATTATTATTATTTTTGTTGTTTTAAATAAATAATTATGAGAAACAAATAAATGTAAAAAATCAATTTTATGTACTATTTAATATAAAAGCAACCAACCTTAATTAATTGTATATTATTATTCTAATAAATGCTTATTTAGAAATTTGAACTTTATTATTATAATTCAATAATTCAAAAATTCAAATGAATTACATAGATATTCAAACTTAGACAAAAATATTATATTAAAAACACTCAAATATGAACTAGTTATTTCTTTCTACAAATCAACAGACTCTATATATTCACAATCATAAATTGCCTATCTTTTACTTCTATTTTATTAACTATTAGATGCAATCTATTTCAAGAAGAAAGATATATTAATTAGTCCATTAATATACATATGGAAAGCTGAGCATTTATCGATAATTTTCAGATCATAATTGGAAATATTTTTTGTTGGCACTAAAGATACAAAATTTCTTGAAAATACAAAACTCAAAAAATTTTTGATTGCAATTTTAAAAAACATTAATTCAAATCAATAAGGATTTTCAAGGGATAACTGAATTATTACTAATTACAGTGAACTTTAAAGATTTAATGAAACATTGGATTTTCCAAATTATATGAATTACAATATGTGCACAGATCGTTATAAATGCAAATGCAAAATAATGAGACATGCTCAGCTAATTTGCTACAAAAATTTGAAAACTACAATAAGCTTAATAATCAGCAAAAAATATTTAGACAAGTTATTTTTTTTTTTAATATATATCTCAACTTTACATAAATTTTTTGTACATTGGCCAAAATATTCTTTATTTAATAAATAAACTTTTTTATTATATATGCGCTTTTGAATTTTGTAAATATGTATATTTTGCACAAACACATTTGAAATATACTCATTTTCAATCCAAAGTTTCAAAACAAATTTAGTTAATTCATCAATCAAAAATTAATTACTGAAGCTAAAATGTCAAAAATCAATGACTTTCAATTTTAAATATCTTATTCTATATGACAAGCAAACTTGGCTCACCTCAAATCCTATGGCATTTATAGGTAAGCGATTTTTAAACTACCAGTAAATTAATTAATTTTTCATGTCCAATAATAATAATGTCCTTAGCTGTATAATTCTAGTTGAATAAATGCCACACATACAAACAAGGGCAGCTTCAACATTCCTTTTAAATTTGCTTATTCATTGTAATATTTTTGACATTGTATATTCTTATAGCACACAGCATATTGTAGAAAATGAAACAATAAAATGACTTCTACAATGTTTTATATGCCACAAGAGTGTACCATTAGTAATCAGCATATAAAGAATACTGAAGCTGCCTTATGCATCAACTGTTAAACTTAAGTTATATAATTAAGAATGTTATTTTGTTATTGTTAGAACATTAAAAATCATTTGTTAATTTTAGTCCAAATAAATAATTTAGAAATTAAGATATAGTACATTATTGTTGTTTAGGACAAAATTGTAAAATCAATCCCTACCCTTTCTGTAATCAATATTTATGACTACCAGCTATCTCCTACATAATGCATCAATGTCTACATCACTTGAATGGATTTATAAGTTTTCCATATTATCCTGTGGAATCATAAATATTATTGTAAAAAAACTTTCTTTTTATTAGTAAAAAAAAATAATAATAAATTTAAAATTAATATAATGAATAAAAATGTTTTGTATTTATCATCGTTTATAATTAATACTTTTTGAATTATACTAAACAAAATAAAAACCTTCTGAAAATTAAACCTACCAACTATAGACAAAGTATAGTATTGTATAAAAGAAAAGCTTTTTATTTGGAATGCTAAAGAGAGATATCACTTAGTAAAGTGAAGATAAATAGATTAAAAACTGTTAAATCTTGTGCTCCAAATGCTAATACTAAAAGTAGATGTTTGTAAGATATAAACATAAATACTTCGAGTCTGAGAACTCAAAATATTTATGTTCAAATAGTCCAAACTTAAAAGAATTATTGATTGTTAAATATATGTGAAATATATTGTCTAAAGAAAAAAAATTTTCTCTCATTGTCCTAAATAACTCCTATAACTTTCATTTTGAAGCTTATTAAATATTCAATGCCCATGTAATTTCTCATCGCTGTGAATATTAATGAGATTTAAAAATAACTACAATATGCTACTTTATTTAATGTTTTTAATGAAATTATTTAAACATATAGGAAGAATAATATTGAGTTTTATTTTTAAATCAAAATTATATAGAATTATTTAATTTCAGTGTGGGGACAAAATTTAAATTATTACACTATAGACGGATAACCCTATTAACCAGCCCCTATAGGATCAAATCTCAGGTTCGATTAGTGGCTGGCTAGCTAATCTTAAAAAACATGCAAAATACTATTTATTGAATATACAGATTAAAAATTTAAAAGAAATTAAATAAATAAATATAAATGTTTATTAAATATTCACTTAGATAAAATATCAGTAACCTTCATTTGTCTTTTTGATTTAAATTCATTTTTTAAGCAAAATCATACAATTTTTCCATAACAATTATATCAAGATACATTGAATGACAGAGGAATTATCTTGTCATTCAATCTATCTCATAGCAGTTTTAAGTGCTTTCTTTTTCATCTCTGCTCATAGCTCAAACAAAAACATGGCTAGTAAAAGTGAGATCTGATAACAATCTACTGTACATAATCTATTTTTATATCATCAATTTCACAAATCATTACTGGATCTTTAATTTTTGAGGATGGAGGGGAATAAACTGCTTTTTTTTAATCTTTAATACTTTCTTAGCTGTAGTAACTACCACCTGCCATTGTTTCACTTTCCTGCAGATAGATAACATTTTATCACTACAATCTTTGTATACAATATAATATTTATCTTTATAATTTAATTAATTAACCTTTGTTTGATTTAGACATATTGAATTTCCTTTTATAAATAACTGTTCTGTTGGTAATTTGTTTTTTCATGTAAAAAGCCACAGTTAGTATTAAAAGGAGGATTAATTGACTGAAGAGATGAAAACAGTTGCAAAAGAGAGTACTTTTCCAAAATAGATTATCTGATAAGCCAAATTTTACAGTATTTCATTATAATATGGAAACCTATTAAAATTTTTGAATTAATTGAAGAATTAGTCATTAGTTTATCTGAGCGATACATGAGGAAGAAGCTAGAAAATCTTATGTAAAGATCAAATTTGAAATTCAACAAACTAACAAGTATTGTATATTCTCACTTGAAAGGACTAACAAAAGGAGTGGGAGTCCGATAATGCCAATTGTCCAATATTTTCAAATTATGTATGAAAATAATCTAAAAAGCCACCAAAAGCCAAACAGAATACTGCATAAATAACCAAATAAAAAAGTTTGCAATATATGACAAAGGAAAAATTAAATGTACAGAGATTATTATAATAAATTAGAAAAATAAAGACTTACTATGTTTGTTTATAAATACTGAATCTTTTTTTATTATTATTAATAAATGTAGTATATCAAGAATATATATATTGTGCACAAAATTTTGTTTTAAAATTTTTTTCAATAAAATCTTTACTTTTCTGAACAACATTGTTTTGTGTTTATATTGATTAGTAACTGATCAAGTAAAACATTTAATAAATATAAAAAATACTGTTTAACAATATGATTAAAGTATTATTCACCTTAATGATGTATGAATTTATTTATTGTCTTTCTTCATAATACACTGTCCATTGATTGGTTAAGCTTACTGATTAAATCCCTCTAGTGGAGAAAAAAAATATATATAAATATTTTTTAAAACTTTTTTGTTTAACTTAACAGTATAATTTAATTGATTTATTTAAATTTGGCCTGCACAAACATTGATTGCTATTAATGTGAATAAAATATTTTTAGTTTTTATTATATAACTTTATAGGTGCTTAATTTTTTAATTGAAAAAATATATTTTAATGAAAATTTTGAGGAGGAAAAATTTTATACACAGCATTTCCCACCAAAGGAAATCTAAAACAACTAAATTTTTTGATTGAAATATAATTGCCATATAGAAATAATTATTAATTTTTTTTTCAAAAGATGATTATTCATACACAATATCTAAAGAAAATATTTTCTTTTAATTTATAAATAATATAGTTATAATTTTTTAATTTTATTATTTTTATCCAACTGAAATGAATATCTGTATTTGTTTAATAATTTTACAATATTAAATTTATATTGAAGAAGAATGAAATAAAGAAATAAACATTTAGTTGATTAAATTTTCTATAATAGGTATTGTTTACACATTTGAATCAACAACAGATTAGAAAGACACAAGATGAATAAGTATAAATTATTTTGTTGAAACTTATTATTTCATTTTATTACACATACAATCTACCAAAATTGTGCCGTCATCTTTTTAATAAATTCTTATTTATCATTACTCATTATTAACCATAGATGATTTTTTTTTTTTTTTTTGCTTACAAGTTTTATAAAGGATTACAATCAATTTGATGATCTCCTCTGATGATACAATTTAACAAGACTGAAACACAGTTTTTGTTCTACAATTATTAATTACTCAATAAATAATTTTTCACAATTAGTATGACTACGATTAACATTAAAATAGTTACTTATTAAACATAATATAATTTTTGACCGATAAGTGAGGTGCAATAGATCAACTTTTGTGCCAATGTCCAATATGGACATTGGCACAAAAGTGTTAGATATTTCCTTAAATTTCCAATAAAGTAATTTATAAAAATAATAATAAATAATTTTATTTTAATATTCATTCAACATTTATACCAAATATAGAAATTCAATCATTATATAGATATTTTAGCTGATGATTAAATTACAGCAAGTGGGTGTGGCTGGCGACTTCCAGTTCCCAACAGAACTGATAGTTATCAAATAATATTTCAAACAAAAAATAAATTATGAAATATAATGCATAAAAAAATACTTCACACATGTAATAAAATATTTAAATGAATCAATATTACTGAAAGAAGAAAAAATTTTTTTCAGTCAAAATTGTTCATTGCTTGCCATAAAAATTATAGCCTACTTCAGGTCTGACCAACCCAGAGCACTGCAATTTTTTGTGCAGTCTTGCAAGATGATTTTTTTTTATATCGCTCAGAATTCCACAACCTTTTCCACCTGTAGCACACCAAACTTAATTTAAAAAAAAAAAAAAAATATCTCTCTCTCATTGATTTAAGTATCATGGATAAATAAAATACACTGCTATGATATTTAATTACTTTTATTCTTAAATATTATTTTTGTGGCCCAAGAAAAAAATAGAACTATCCCAAGTGCCCATGGAATAATTTGGGTTGGTCAGGCCTGCTTCTATCCTATAATTCATTAAAATATTCTGAATACTGTTATGATTTTTAACAAAAATAAACAATGAATGTATGAATTAGTATGATTTTTAAAAATTAATATACATAGATGTTTAAGTTACAAATTTTGACAATTTTCAGATCTCGGAAAAGTTCAAAAATTGCACTGAATTTTAGACATTACGATAAGGTGATTTAACAATGCTTATGCTACAATACGTATTTATTTAATATGTTACTGTAATATTTCAAGATGGTAGAGCTTCCAATGAAAAACCTCCTCTTATAAACCAAGCATTTATATTCAAATTTTTTAAAATAAACTTCTAATTGATTCGATTAATAAAATATATATATTATTAGAGAATACAGTATTGTGTGTTCTCTAGGTTCAGCATAAAGAGTGGATTTTGAATTATGGATGTACTATGTACTATGTTTATAACAAATGCTTATAATCTAAAATCTTACGACTTTTAAATGAAATTTTAAATAAAAAATTGTTTAGAAATTTTGTGTCATTCAAAGCACAAAATTTGACAAATGAGAATCAGTAAAATATTCTTGAATTATTTAATTTTAAAAGAAAAAATTAAATTTAAAATCATATATTTATGACCAAGCCAATTCATTAACCTCGGTTGATCAAACTAGGAACCAGTTATATTATCAAATATAGGTAAAACAAAAACAGCTTGGATATTTATTGAAAATGTAGAAACACGGTACAGTACTTTGAATTTAATTTATAGATCTATAAGAAATAACTGTTATACTTGAAAAAAATTAAAAGCAAAAAATAATGAATAGAAACAAAAAAATCAAATTTCATCAAGCTTTTCAGGATTCATTAAATAATAAAATATTTTAAAAACAGAGTTCTCAGATCCCACATAACCTGTCCTATCAGAAAAGCTCCACTTGTTGGAGAAACAAATTTGGAAGAATTTGAACAAAAATCCGAAAATTTTATCCTAGTATGCTATTTTAAATATCAGGTAGTTCTAGTTTACAACATTTCTATTTTATAACCAAAATTTGTCACTTATTTCTGTTTTAGTGACTAGATTGTAAGTTGATGTAATCGCGATTCAAAAATATATCTATCAATTAGCTACTATTGTTTTCTTATTACTTGAGTTCATAACTTTACTACGATATGATACGAATTCAAATAGTAAGAAATAATACAATATTGTAACATAATAAAATTATGAATTCAAAACCAAAAGGTGTCATATACAAAATAGATATTAACAGATACCAGATCATTGCACATGGATTTGTGTGAATATAAATTGCATTGACTAATTATAGTTTATTAATTGTAAGATATGGATTATTTGCATTAATGTGTTCAGATTAATCAAAACTTCAATAAGTCAGTCTTCATTTATCATGGTCTCAATTAATGTTGTTTTTGTTCTTACATCAAGAGAAAAAACTAAAAAAATTTTAAGACAGCAAAACAAAGCCTGTTTTGTTATGTTTCCCTTCATAAGGGCAGAAAAAAAGTTAAAACCTATAATAGAGAAAATCAGGTAAGAACATTTCATGAGTGCTAACTCAAGTTTACAATATTGTCTACAAATACTATATTAAATTATACTGCATATAAAGATGATCAGTAGCCGGGTGAATGCTTCAGCTTTCCAGCTAGATTCACGAGCAAATTAAGATCTCACTCACTAAAAATTTATGAGAAGTCCAGGTCCAATTCATCAATCCATCTCTATATGGAGAAACTTTAGCTAATGGTAATCTTATATATCTTACTTCAATTGATTGATGGGGCAACAGCATTACTGCCAAACCTTTCTTTTTTTTTTATGGAAATAATCTCAGTTACCCAAACTTTATTTGGTTGATTAATAGCAAAATTTTGATCTCATATACTACGGGCAATAGTTGCTCTTTAAAAATTATTACTATTTAATTTTACTGAGAATGATTTATTTAATATTGCATATAACCGTGAAGAGCCAGCTGATTTTCACAGCTGTAGGCAACCAATGGGTAGAGAGTAGAGTGATGCTGCTATTTACTAATTAACAGATAACTGAGAAATGATATTAAAGAAAATTAATTATAGATGTAACATCCAAGAATTATAATCTGTCTTTATTTTAAATAATTTCCTTTACCTGTAAAACATGGTAAATAACTCTTATATGACATTTTATAATTAAAATCATACTTTTTTTTCATTTCATTCCATTATAAAACAATATAATCCCATCAAAAAACATTTCAAATGTAAAAAATGTAGCTAAATCTCATGCCTCTTTATCCATAAAAAGTTGTGAGATATCATGAGAGCCAAGTCTAGCGCCCTTGTTTACTCTGACACTTTTATTCACAAATCACTCCAAGTCATTGTATCTTTAGTTAAAAAACATTTTGTGACTTGGCAA